>APFE030512691.1:198980-255507 GCA_000404065.3 Pinus taeda
AAAGGAGGTTTTGTCATTTGAATCATCGAAGAATTGTTCATTTATGTAATGTAAAGGAGGTTTCCCCCTCGAAGAGGCTGAATTCTAAGGCGTTGACCTATCTTTTCTTGAGCTGGTTTCATAACAGTACATTCACGTGATCTGTTATGGTTTAATATGATTGGTTGCAATAAGATTCAGTGATTGATTTGTTTTTAGTTGATTCGACAATTTGATGATGGTAGTGGGTCTAGTGTGAAATTTTGATGAAAGGTGGCCTACAAGTTATAACGTTTTGATTAGGTTGATCCAGTTTGAAACATTCTAAAAAGTGATCCACAAGGAAGTGAAGATAAGGGGGTTGTAGCTCCCTTACAGTAGGTGCTGGAGAACGAGAGAAGGTTGTATCCTTCTGTAGGTGGGTTCCTGCGTACTGGTATGAGTCTGCGCCAGTACAAGATTGTAAAGAGTATTTTTTAAGAAGAAGACATAGATGACAACATCGGTGGTTTTTTCCCACATTGGGTTTCCACCTAAAAATCCTAGTGTTCATATGTGCTGACTATGTGTGATAATTTATTTTGATCTTACTTCACTTGTTTACTGTTTAATGAATGCCTAATGAAGGACTGATACACTGGTTTAAGTTACAATGATGAATAATTAATTGAAAAGATAGTTAACTGGATATATGCTGGTTGTATGCATAAAAGTAGCATACATACACAAGTTTGCTTCATTAAAGTCACATGCAAAAATATGAATAGAAAATGAGAAGGTTAAGTAAGTTTTGAAATAATTATTTGCCCCCCCCACCCTCCCTCAATTTTTTCCTAACAATTGGAATCAGAGCAAGTCCTTTAAAAGAAGCTTCATCGCTTGAAGGAATATTCACTGAGATGAACAACCAAGAGGGAGAAACATCCATCTAGCCACCATTGCTTAATGGATCCAATTTGGTTTTCGGGAAGGTCAAAACAAGAGCTTATTTATAGTCATTTGGAGTTTATGTTTGGTGAATCATTGAAGGAGGCTATCGATATCCATCCACCATTCCCACAGATGAAGTAGACAAAAAAAGTATGAGATCAATGCAAATTCTTTCAATGCGTTGTTAGGAAGCTTGGAAGAATCAAAATTTGTCAAATTCATGCAGCTGAATACCACAAATACTATATGGGACAAGATCATTAAAATTTATGAATGTGATGCGAAGGTAAAGAGTGCCAAAATTCAAGCATTTAGAATTCAATATAAAACTCTCAGAATTCATAAGGATGAAATCATTGCAAGTTTCTTTCTTAGAGTAGATGAGATCATTAATTCAATGAGAAATCTTAGTGACGAAGTAAAAGAATCATCTATAGTTGAGAAAATATTAAGATCTCTAACACCAAAATTCAATTCAAAAGTGTCTGCCATTTCAGAAATCCAGGATTTGAAGAACCTTACTATTGAATAGCTTCATGGAATTCTAACAACCTATGAAATGAGAAAAGGGGGTCCCTCAGATATCAGAGAAGTTGCATTCAAGGCTACTTCTAAAGGGAAAGAAAAGGAGGAACTTAAGGAACCAGGTTATGTATTAGATGAAAAAGAAGCAAAATTTGTGAAGAAACTTCAAGTAGGTACTATAAAATTCAGAGGTAATATTCCCTTCAAATGTTTTGTTTGTGGAAGAGTTGGTCACTCCACTGCTAAATATCCTTATAGAGAAAATCACGAGAAAGAGAAAAATTCAACAAAAGTAAATTTTAGAGGAAAATTCAAAAAACAAAAGAAGTTTCTACACTCACGAAGATAGTGATGGTATTCCAAATGGCGAAGAAGGTGAGTCTAATCAAGAATACCATTTACTTATGGCATTTGAAGATAAATGTATTAATGAGTCTCATGATGTTTTCATGGATGCCTTAGAAGGGAATGATAATTTCATTTAAGAAATAACTCAACTTAAAATTTGTTTGGAAGAAGCTAAATTAGCAGAAGAATCTCTAAAGAAACAAATTCCAGAAAAGGAGAAGCACAATGAAAAGTTAGAACTAGAAATAGTAAGCCTAAGGAAGGAACTTGAGAAAACAAAAGGTCTAAATCTTAGGTTTGCTAAAGGATCTGAAACCTTAGATGAAATCATCAACGTACAACACTCTCCTCTCATAAAAACAAGCCTTGGATACAATGGATAATCATCAAATACTGTAAATCCTTTTGAAACAAGTACAAGAAGCCATCTTAATGCAGTAAAAGGAAGCAGTCAATGAAACTCCAACTATCAACGAAAGAATAAAGGATCACATACTTCTCAGGTTAACTACAATAAAAGGGAATACTACACAAGAAGGTACTATACTCCCAAAAGCTTCTACTTGAATGGTCAATGCTTCACTTGTCATAATTTGGTCAAAAGGTTGCTAAGTGTGTTGCTTACAAAAATATCATGAATAGAGAAGCAATAAATCAAAAGAATGAGGTTGGGGTAAAGAAATGCTCTTTCAATTATTTCTCACCTCTTCAAAATGAAACTGAATGTTACTTTTGCAATAACTTTGGGCATAAAAAATCTGAACGCAGGAGAAAAATGCGATCAACGCCTCAGAATGAACAAAAGGCAACAACATCAAAGGTATGGAAAAATAAAACCATGGAATCTAAAAACTATTGTCTAGCTTTATATGCAAGAGATCAAGAAAATATGTGGTATATCGATAGTGGATTCTGAAAACATATGAAAAGTGATAAAGATAAGTTTATGTCCTTTAATGAAATAAAGAAAGAAAATAATGTAACCTTTGAAAATAATTCACCTGTTGCTATCAAAGGAAAAAATCCTATTTTACTGAAAGAAAAAGCTAGACATGTTTTATTTGTTGATGGATTAAAACATAACTTGTTGAGTGTTAGTCAGATGTGTGACCAAGGGCATGAGGTTATTTTGAGATCAAAGAATTGTGTGGTTTGGAATCTCGATACATGTAAGATCACAATAAAAAGGACAACAACTCCTTGTCATGTCTATGTCTTGGAAGGAATTCTAGAACAATGTTACTTAAGAAAAGAAGAAGAAAGTTAACTATGACACAAAATATTGGGACATATAAGCTTTACTCAAATATAGAAGTCAAGAAAGCTAGGAGCTGTTCATGATTTACCTAACATATCTCTACCAGAAAGTACCATATGCAAATCATGTCAATTCGGTAAGAAAACCAGGGTTCAATTCAATGCCAAAGAAGGTATTGCAAGTAAGCCACGTGAACTTATTCATATTGATTTGTGTGAGCCTATGAGTAAAAAAAAACCTCGGGGAGAACAATATTTCATCTTATTCATTGATGAATATACTAGAATGTGCTGTATTGGCTTATTAAAACATAAAGATGAAGCATTTGATAAATTTAAAGCATTAAAAGTTTTAGTAGATAATGAGTTAGATTTAAAAATCAAATGTCTTAGATATGACAAGGGAGGAGAATTCACATTAGATGAATTTTTTGACTTTTGTGAACAACATGGGATCAAGAGGCATTTTTCTATAGCTGAAACTTCTCAACGGAATTGGGTGGCAGAAAGAATGAACATAGCAATTCAACAAATGGCACATGCCATGCTTGATGAGTTTGAGACACCTCATACCTTATGGGGAGAAGAAGCACATACAACTATGACTATTCTCAACAAAGCCCATGTTTGTGTAAACAATGATAAGACTCCTCATGAGCTTTGGTTTGGTAAGGCTCCAACTATCAAGCATTTTAGAGCCTTTGGAAGAAAATGTTAGATAATGAATAATGATGATAAGCTTGGAAATTTTGAAGCTAGAGAAGATGCAGGAATCCTACTTGGATACTCCTCAAGAAGAAAAGGATATAAATGCTAGAATAAAGACTTCAAAATATTGTTTAACGTATTGATGTTGTGATCAATGAAGCATGCACAAGTACCAAAAAAGAAGCACCAACAGATGACGAATGTATTTCTACAACTAGCGAAAAGGATGTAAGAGAAGAAACTAGTGAAGCATCAGAAGAAGGAATTAACAATACAAAAGCATCAGAAAGGACTCCATCAAGGTATGTTAAGATAAATCATTTAGAATCTAAAATTATAGGAGAAAAGGAAGTTGGAGTACAAACTAGAAGAGCTCTTGTTGGAACCCCCAGTTATTTAGCCTTACTATCCACAACTGAACCACAAAATGTAAATCAAGCAACCAAGGATGAATGTTGGGTTAATGCTATGGATGAAGAACTTGAAAAAATATGAAATAATCATACATGGGAATTAGTACCAAGACCTCATGATAAAAATGTTATTGGGACAAAATGGGTATACAAAAATAAACTGAACGAAAATGGAGAAGTAATTAGAAACAAAGCAAGTCTCCTATCCAAAGGATATGCTCAACAATTAGGAATAGAATTTGAAGAAATATTTGTACCTGTAGCTAGACTTGAAGCGATAAGCATGTTTCTTGCATTTTCAAGCTTTCATAATTTCAAAGTCTATCAAATAGATGTTAAACTACATTTTTAAATGGGGATCTAGAAGAAGAAGTCTATATTGAACAATCTAAAGGGTTCATTCTAGGAAATGATAAAAATATTGTTTGCAAACTCAAGAAGGAATTATATGGGCTAAAAAAATCTCCTCATGCGTGGTATTATCATCTTGACAGGTATCTTCAACAACAATGTTTCACTAAGGGGTTTACATATAGAAACCTATATATAAATATGGATGATGGTAGAATTTTAATAGTTGTTGTTTATGTAGATGACATCATATTTGGCATCAATGAAGAGTCTATGAGTCAAATATTTGCTTCTTTCATGCAACAAGAATTTGAAATGTCCCTACTTGGTGAACTAACACATTTTCTTGGTCTCCAAGTAAAACAAGCAAAGAATGCCATCTTCCTCTCATAGAAAAAATACCTCAAGCATATTTCTAAGAAATATGGAAAGGAAGGCTACAATCCTGTATGCACAACAATGGTAACAAGATGTAATCTCAGTTCACATGATGATTCTCCCCCAGTAAACCAACTATAATACAAATATATGATTGGAAGCTTACTATATCTTACAGGCACAAGAACAGATATCATGCACACAGTTGTAATTGTTGGCCGATTTCAAGAAAATCCAAAAGAAACTCGTCTTCATGAAGTCAAGATACTATTTAAGTATCTAAAAGGAACTCAAGACTTTGGTTTATGGTATCCCAAATATGCATATATTACTCTTCATGCTTACATAGATGCAGATTGGGCAGGAGATGTTGATGATTAAAAAAGCACATGGGATCCCGTTTGGTATCATGGTTAAAAAAAGAAGAAGCTCCATTGCCTTATCTATTATAGACGCAGAATATGTTGCTGTTGCATCTTGCTACAAACAACTTCTCTGGATGATGCAAACATTTCAGGATATTCAAATCAATTTTTCTCCACCTATTCCCATTCTATATGATAATACCAGTGCCATAAGTATTTCTAAAAATACTTCGTGCACTAAAAAAGCAAGCATATTCCAATCAAATATCACTTTCTAAGAAAACAAGTGCCTGAAAAAAAGGTCGAACTAGAGTATGTTCCCTCAAAAGAAAAAGTTGTAGATTTATTTACAAAGCGCTTCCACATGATTGCTTTGAATATCTCAGACATAAATTAGGAGTGGTCTCTGCTTCATCACTCTGTTAATCGTTTTGACCAATCCTTCAAGTTCAAGGGAGCCGAAAGTGAAATTTATTGTAGTTTACTATCTATACGTAGATTTTATGAAGAACAATCACGTATAAACACATATTTTGATTTTGATTCATATAGCTATTCATATTTCCCTGTGATGAAGTAACAGTAGAACTGACTCAGGATTATGATATGCTTATGACCGATTTGCTTGTTGGTTCTGATATTAGTTAGATACAATCTGTTGATGCTCATATACTTATGGTTTATGAGTTGCTCCAATATGACATTGATGCTTTGATTAAAAAAGTTGTTTTGATGACTTGACTGATGAATAAGTTGACTTGACAGTGAATAGTTGACACAGGTTCAAGGGAAGCATTTTTCCTTATTTCTTATAGTACATTGTTGGCATTATGATTCCTTGATTATGATGCTAAATAAATACATGTTGCTGAAATTGTTGACTTATTTTTTCTGAGGTTCATGGTGTTGTTATTTGATGTTGAATTACATATCCTATATGATATATAGTACTGAAGACTATCTTGGTATTTCTACCTAACCATTGAGGTATTTGGTCTTGAAAGGTCATATACCTATGATGTAATCATTGTAATATTTAGTCATGGATGAACTATTGGGGTGAAGTCAATTATGTATGTCATCCCATGTTGGGAATTTGATGTCTTGTTGAGTCAAATATGTAACCCCACTGCGTTGGGAGATTGGTCAATATGAGTTATTGGTGACAGGAAAGGTCATGTCTGTTTACTTTTATGTCTATCTTTAGAAAATTTGGTATGTGCTCAGGGGGAGCATGGTCTACATTCAATGATCAGTATTCAACAGATCCAATCTACAACGCTTCATTCAGCATTGGTCAACCCTTTTCCCTTGAGTCAAATGGGGGAAGTATCTTGGTGTTTGAAGAAAGCTTTCTTAGAGAAAAACTTGGTATATCTATAGGTATATACAGATGGTTGGTAACCAAAGACCAATGTGGTTGTCATCAAGTACAAAGGGGGAGATTGTTGGTATTATGACAAATGTGTTGTCCTTGATGGAAATCTACTTGATGAATATTGTCAACATGATGATAACAAGTTGATTTTACAAGATAATACACATGTGACAGAGAGTTTGGACAAAGGCATAAAAGTCCAAAGACAAAAGAATGATGACGGTGATGTTTTTAGAAATACACGCGGGTTCTACAAAGCAAATCCGTGACACACGTGGGTATGGAGAAGAGAGAGCATACAATTTCCGCAACATGGTATCCTAAATACCAGGGATCTTTACCATGGTATTGGCTCATAGTAATGAGCGCACCAACAGATATTTGATCCTATCTAGGAATACCATTGACATTACTAAGGATTTGACCCATGGTATTGGATAAGGCCTAAGCTATATAAGGAAATGTAGATGAAAGTGTTTTGTGTGCAAGTAATGGGCTATTGATGAATTGTTTGAATTGAAATAAGGTTGCACAAGGAATGTGATGTGGGATTAGATCTCGTAGATCTGAAATGCATACATGATTTTCTTATGGGTTGATCTATGATAATAATGTTATAACATATGTTTGTTATTGGTTTTTCCAAGATTTAGGTTTGACTGAAGTTCTGTTGTGAAGTGAAGGAATGAGTTAATAATTACAGAACTATACGCAAGTTTATCTCAGGAAAAGCGCGTACATACACGGGTTTGTCTCTAGATAGTTGTGCATCGATTCTGTAGGATGGACAGATCTGTACACATGTATACTTTAGAAAGGCACGTACAAACACATAAGTATTTTGTAAGGGTCATTTACATATGCTAGGGTTTTTGAAGTATGTGCAGTTAATGATGTCTGATAAATCTTGCTATGATTGATGCTGTTTGTTGATGAGGTCTTCTTAATAATAATCTATATGTGATAGTTCTAGTGAATTTTAATGGTTTGTGAATGAAATATTGAACTATATTGATGCTGGTATGTAATGATTTGTAAGTATCTTAGAAATATATGATGAAGGATATATGTGTCTGTGATTGATTTCAGCAGTGTAGTGTTTCAATCTAAAGGATTAGTGTTTTTGAGATATGTACATAGGTTCAATTAAGGAAAAATGCATATACGCGGGTATTATTCATAACAATAGCGTATACATTTTTACATATTATTGATCAGGGTTTGCAGTGGCAACAATTGGTTTTAGTGATATATAACATTGTATGGCTTGATGATTGACAATACATTCACATGATTTGTTCTGGTTTATTTTAACTGGTTACAATGAGATTTATTTTTAGTTGACTTAGTGATTTGATAATGGTAGTGGGTCTAATACAAAAATCTGATGAAAGGCGGCCTACAGGTTGTAATGTTTTGATCAGGTGGATCCAGTCTGAAACATTATGAAAAGTGATTGACAAGGAATTGAAGATAAGGGGGTTGTATCTCCCTTTAGTAGGCGTTGGAGAACAAGAGAAGGTTGTAGCCTTCTGCAGGTAGGTGCCTGTGTGCTAGTATGAGTCTGTGCCAATACAAGGTTGTAAAGAATATTTTTAAGAAGAAGACATAGATGACAACATCATTGATTTTTCCCCACATTGGGTTTCCACCTAAAAATCCTGGTGTTCCATATGTGTTGACTATGTGTGATGATTTATTCTATTCTTACTGCACTTGTTTAATGTTTAATTAATGCCTAATGAAGGAATGATACACTGGTTCAAGTTACAATGATGAAGAATTAATTGAAAACATAGTTAACTAGATATACACTGGTTGTCTGCATAACAATAGCGTACATACATAGGTTTAGTTCATTAAAGTCATGTACAAAAATCTGAATAGAAAATGAGAAGGTTAAGTAGGTTTTAAAATACCGATTCACCCTCCCCTCTTAGTGTTTTTCCTAACATGGTCCTGATAAGGAAGAAGTCTAGGGAAATACGTTTATGTGTAGATTTCTGAAATCTTAATTGCGCCTCAGACGAAGACAATTACCGTATGTCATCGATGAAACATACATTCTAGACATTATCGGGGTCATAAATGTTTTCTTTTCTTGACAGATATTCTGGATACAACCAAGTTCTGGTCTCAGATCTTCAAAGACTGAAGACTACCTTCTGAATGATGTGGGGCACGTTCACATTTAGAAGAATGCCATTTGGGCTAGTTAATGCCGGTGCGACCTTTCAAAATTCAATAGACATCACATTTCATGGATTGATTGGTCAGAGAGTGGTGATGTATCTTGATGATTTCATGGTTTTTTCAAAGAAGAGGTTTGACCACCTATGCCACTTGAAGCAAATATTTGAGCGATATAGAAAGTATGGGATATATCTTAATCCCAGGAAGAGTATTTTTACGGTGTCCGAGGGAAATATCTTGGGCCATATCATAGCGAAAAGTGGGATTAAAGTAGACCTTGAAAAGGTGAGAGCTATTACGTATATTCCCTTCCTAGTAAACAAGAAATATATGCAGTCGTTTTGGGAAAGATGATATTTCTTTGAAAATTCATCTCCGATTATGCTCAAATTGTGAAACCTATGCAGGAGATGGTTCAAAAGGATGCAATTTACAAATGGGATAAAAGGGAAAAGGATGTGTTTTCTCATATCAAGCAAGTTATTGCATAAGCACCAACCTTATACAACCCATATTTCAAAAAATATTTTATGCCCTACAGCTTCGCTTTTATGAGTGCTATCCTAAAAGGAACTGAACTTAACTATGCCACTTTTGATAAACATGTGTATGCAGTCTATGAGGTGGTAAATCACTTCCGACCCTATCTTCTAAAAAATCATTATATTATATTTGTTCCACACCCAATATTCAGATCACTGTTTGTTCAACAAGAGATGGGTGAGAGAAGAGTGAAATGGATGAATGGTTTGCAAGAGTATGATATAGAGTTCAAACCATTTCACACTATTAAGGGCCATGGTCTATGTCTCTTAGTAGTAGAATTATTGAACGGAAGAAATGATGATCCATCCAGGTGGGAGCAGGAAAATGAGATGTACAATGTTGAGAGAGCCACCTGCACTACTATCTCAAACCCTTGGTATGCAGATGTATGCCAATGTCTTGAGCATGGAATTTTTCCCTCTCACTCATTTGCATGATAGAAGATGGAAGTTAGATTGAAATAATTATCTTTCCAGTTAGTGCTTAGAGTGATTTTTAGAAAGAACCATAGCAAAGTATTTCTCAGATGCTTGGAAGCACATAATTTATAGAAAGTGGTGTGTAACCTCCATGATGGACCAATAGGAGGACACTTTGCAGGCGACATTGCAACACACAAAGTTATGTGGACCAATTTTTATTGGCCCACATTATTCAAATATTCTCACACATATGCCCACAAGTGCTTGGTCTATCAGAAGTTTGCCGACCGAGGAAAGAAGTTAGCCACCCCATTGTAGCCTATCACCGTGGAAGAACCATTTCAACAATGGGGCCTAGATGTCATCGGTGAGATTTTTATGCACTCATTCAAGAAACACCACTATATTCTCACTGTCACATATTAATTCACGCGATGGACAGAAGTGGTTCCACTCAAACAAGTGAATGATCAGGTGGTCATGAACTTCATCAAACAAAACATCATTTCCAGGTTTTCCATTCTGACTTCACTTGTCTTTTACAATGAACCATAATTTTCATCATTAAGATTAAATGATTTTGCAATAGAAAATTGTATTGTATTGAAACATTTCGCTAATTAATATCCATAGGGAAATGGTCATGCTAAGTCTACCAATAAGAACCTCATTCACATCATTAAGAATACCATTTTCTTTGAACAGAGGAACTGACAATCCGGTTTGGTGAATTCCATATGGGCTGACCACATCATGCCGAAACCTTCTCTAAATATGTCCCCCTACTTCTTGGTGTATGGAAAAGAAGCCATCCTACCCCTGAACTTATATTTTCCTGCCTTCAAATTTCACAAGAGTCCTAGGGAAAGCCATGCTTATTGGTTCAAAGTAAGATAGACACCCTTCGCAAGATGTAGGAAGAAAGACAAAGAAAAATAAAAGTTTCTCTTCACCAGAGTCATATCAAGAGGTGGTTTGACAAGAAGTATGTAGGGAAAAATGAATTCAGTGTGGGTGACTTAGCCTTGAAGTGGGACAAAGCTCATGAGGACAAAGAAAAACTTACCAAGTTCCAATCGCTGTGGATCAAACCATTCACTGTGCATGAGAAGCTTGGACAACACATATATCATCTTTATATTTAGATGAGAAGATTGAATTTCTTCCTGTTAATGGCCAAGACTTAAAAAAATATTTTCAATGATGGTTGAGGGATGAGCCCTGCCCTATTTACACAGTTTGTTTTATTGTTTGCTTATTTGTTTGGTCTTGTGTCTTATTTTTGTTCATCTAAATAAGCGTCATCTGTGAACGTGTTTTCCGACTTCTTTGTGTGTAGATGAGTTGAAAGGAGGCTTGTGATACCACAACATTTGGATAACCTTCGGTCCTCCTTCGTTTTGGTTACGTCTTTTGGTCAATGATGTTCTGACGGAAAATATGATCCTTCTGTAAGGAGAGTTTTGTGTTGAACCATGTCACCTGTGTCTATTTTGGAAACCTTATGCCCATACTCGATTCTTTATGTTTAAGTATTTTGATGCTTATCCAATCAAGTAGAAGAGGAAAAGGGGAAAACCTAAACGAGAAAACCTATATTAGAGGTCTCTATATGCTTCTATGAAGGAACAACCTATGCTGCTCTCAATAAGTGGGGATCCCTCTTCAACCCACAAAATGAATAAGTGGCTATGCACAATCCTATATAAATAAATGTAACACCCTCCGCCCACATCTACCCAAGTAACCGGCCAATCGGGGTAAACATGTGATTATAAATTACCATGATATGATTCAACCTCCTAAGTGACCTTAAGAAAGTGGAATCCATGGAAACACACCATACCAAACCTTCTGTACCTGTGATAGGACTCCCAAAATGCATCCCAACCATTTCTCTGACAAGCCCCTAGGTCCCATTGAACTTGTAGACCACTAAACCCATTGAATCTCCCTTGATATGGGCAAGGGTGCATCTGAGGACCTTTGGACGCATGCACAACATGCATATGCCAATGTACAACGAATTTTTTTCTCAGACTTGTGCCTGCGTCCTCAGGATTTGATCCACTTTTGAAGCCCAAAATCTAGGACACTGCCCAGAAACCCCTGTAGCTTTAAGAATCCATAAATTACATTATGACAATACTTACAAATAAAAAATTGGCCCCAAGACTAGGCCTGACTATCCCCAAATGGGAATGACATTTTGTCAAACACTTGGCATCAATGCAATCTAAAAGAAATGAATACAAGACATAGCATAAATGACTGATAACTCATGTGGAACTTTACAAGAAGGATTGCCACCCTCTTCCTTTAACTTTTTTGACATCAATTAGGTCTTGCATCCATTATGCTTTCAGTTACAAGTAAATACATGAAAATAACAATGATATAACAACCATTAACGCCACATATTAACAAGTACAAAAGTAAGAGAACCTAGCTTTTATTAAACATAGGATAAATTCGACCAGGTTCGAGACTTCCACATACCACCTGACCATAGGCATGGCTGAACCAAATCCTTCTTTGAGTTATCCCCCCTCCTGCCATATTCCAAGCATGAATGTGGGATCTCATGGATAAAAAAATCCAAAAAAAACCAAGGGAATCCATAGGTTAAACCACCTCCACCCTCACCAAACCATGATCTCACTAAAATGGGTACCGAGATTAAAAAACAAAACCAAGCTAGGAATGCCTTTGGACTACATCACTATCCTTGAGGATTTTCTGTCTCCTTATCTCTCAGGATTTACAACAATCCACACCGAATCACTAGGCCCTAAATCAAGACACCAGTCTCTCAATATTTACCGCAATTCACACTGAATCAATAGGCCCTAAACCGAGATTCCACCCTAAGGCTTTACTGTGTGTCCCACCAAAACCGGTCAAGGGATTCCTAGGCCTTTGGGATTTTCTTGAGACCACCTCCGCCTCGAATTTCGAAACCATCAGACAATTCCAAAGCTCAAAATTGAGAAAACAATCCCATCACACCATGGCTATCCAGAAAAAGGAAAGGCTACGTTGAAAACCACTATCATAACCATGCAAAACCATGCCACCGTCAACAAGAGAGCCATACACCAACATGCAAATCCATGCATGTCAAAACCAGCTAGGAAATCACACATGCAATATGTTACCTGCAAGTATTCCTACTAAAGCTGCTTGATCCTACTCTTCCTTCGTTTCCTTTTGCTCGCTTTTCCTTCCTTGCTCCAAGGCTAGAGTTCTCCAAGAAAACTCTAAGTGTCCAAGAGTATGTGTGAGAGAGAGAGAGAATAATGAGAGAGCTCCAAAATTGAACTGAAAAAAGGTTACAAACTGATCCTCAGAAGCCTTTTTATCAATGATGCCTATATTTTCTTCATTTTCCATTATTTTCCTTCAATTTCCTCCTCACATGCAACCTGTGACCTTTTACCTTCCTTTTCTCATATTTTACTTTATTTTCATAAATAAATGTGTCAAAAATACCTTTTTTCCTCTTTAATAGCTTTGCCTTTACCAATTTCCCTTAGCCATAAACACATCCAATGATTCCCACTAGGATATCTTTGCCCAACAATAATCATGGAATACATGTCCCTTAACCGCGGTCTTATTTTTCCTTTATTAACTTTTATTACATGAAATTTTAACCAAGGGCTATTACAGACCCCTCCCCCTTGTGGAACACCGTCGTCGGTGTTAAAGCACACAAGACCTCAGCAAAACCACTGAAAAGAAAATACACTTCCCGTGGAGCTTTATAACCTAGCTTGTTGCAGTATTTATAATGAATGAGCTACTCAAAAGAAAAAACATCATAACAACATGACAAGATAACATCAGAACCGTTGAAAAGTAAACATATTTCCCATGAAGTTTTATAACTTAGCTCGTTGCAGTATTTGCATTGATTGACCTTCTCAAAAGTGAAACATCATAACAACATGAAAAGATAACAACCATACCACTTATTAGAGCTTTATAACTTAGCTCATGGCGATATTTACATCCATATACATATGTACATATGCCAAAACATAAAAAAAAAATATGCCAAACGTATACCAAACATCATACCAAAACTGCTTTTCCTCCACCTGAAAAAAAAGAAGGATACATGGCCCGTAGCTGATCCACCATCTCCCATGTATCTTCTTCAGGCCCAAAATGCTTCCACTACACTTTAACTTTATTTACGGCTCTGCTCCTGAGCATGAGCTGCTTTCGCTGCAATATGCACTTAGACAGCGGTTGGAATTCTCCTTCTTGCTCCACCTGCGATACAGACCAATGAAAAACATGCTCATTATCCCTTATATACCTTTTAAGTAATGAAACATGGAAATCATTGTGGACTTTTACTATTGGATGCAGTGCAAGTCAATAGGCCACTGGTCCAATCCTCTCAAGGATCTCTAAAGGCCCGTAATATCATGGTGCCAACTTGTCACATCATCCAATCCTCCAAGAGCTCTTCTTGGGCTTGATGTGCAAATACACATGCTACCCAACCTGAAATTCCTTGAATGCCCTATGATGGTCCACATAACTCTTATTTCGATCCTGTGCTGCCTTCAAATCCTTCTTTATAACCTGCATTTCCTGTTCCATATCTTCCAACATATTTGATCCAATAAGTAACATGTTCAGTAGATCACTCGAGCTAATGGGAGTATTAAAACTCTACCCATACGATGCCTCGAAAGGACTCATCCTCAATGACTCCTGATAACCGTTGTTGTATGCAAACTCAACCAATGGAAGATACTCCTCCCATATTCTCTGCTGGTGCATCATGTACATCCATAAACATATCCTCCAAGATCCTGTTGAACCTCTCTGTCTGTCCATCTATCTACAGATGATAATTTGTATTGAAGGCCAAATTTGTACCCAAACCTACAAATATCTCCTTCCAAAACTTGGAAGTGAACTTCACCCAACATGATCTTGTTTGTAACACCATGCAATCTCATGATCTCCCTGATGAATACCCATTCTGCCTCACTAGTCGAATATGTAGTCTTCACTGGAATGAAGTGAGCTACCTTGCTCAACCTGTCGACCACAACCATAATAGAATCATGCTGTCTCACTGTACTCGGAAGACTTGTAATGAAATAAATGGAAATTAACTCCCATTTCCATTCTGGAATCACAATAGGTTGTAGTAGACCACTTGGATTCTTACGTTCTACCTTTACCTACTGACAATCCAAATATTTAGCCACAAACTCTGCCACTTCCTTCTTCAGATTCAACCAACAGTAGAAATTTTTCACTACCGGCAACATATTTTGATATCATGGGTGACCCGAGTATGGATTCACGTGAAACTCCCTCAAGATAGGCTTCCCGAGCTCACTACAATTCGACACATAGATCCTGTCCCTGAATCTCACCAAGTCATCTGGCATGAGACGATAGTTTGTATCTTGATCACTTGTACCTATACATGTACTTGTACCTACATCTGTACCTGTACCTGTACTCTGTTGTAACATGTGCATAATCTCCATATACCTGTCATCCTACTATCCTTCCTGCAAGATCCTATCATGTAACTCTATCCCATAAGAGCTCATAGCTACTATATGATTCACCTGTAACTTCCTGCTAAGAGAATATACAACCCGGTTCTCCTTTCTCTTAATGTATTTGATCTCGAACTCAAACTCACTAATGGTAGGAAACCATCTAGCTTACTTGGCATTTAAATTCGGTTGGTCAAACAAGTATCTCAACCCACTATGATCGCTCATCAATACGAATATCATTCCAAGAAGATAATGCCTCCACATCTTCATGGCGTGAATAATAGTTTCTAACTCAAGATCATGAGTCACGTAGTTCTTCTTGTGCTCATTCAACTTCCTGGACTCATAGCACACCACCTATCCCTCCTACATAAGGAATCCACCAAGTCCTCTTTTACATGCATCTGTACACACTATAAGCTCTTTATCCAGATCTGCAATCTTAAGGATTGGAGCATTGGTCAACAACTGTTTCAGTTGCTCGAAACTAGCTACACATTGTTCTGTCCATTCAAACTTCTTGCCTTTCCTTTGCAAGGAGGTCATAGGATATGCAATGTGTGGGAAGTTCCTGATGAACCTCCTATAGTAAATTTCCAATCCCATGAATTATATCACCTCATCCAAATTCTTAGGAGCCTCCCACTCCATGATGGCCCTTATCTTTTTTGGATCTACTACTATAATTTCCTTGGAAACAACATGTCCCAAGTAATGCACCTCCATATGAAAGAAGCTACACTTGATAAGTTTTGCATACAACTGATGCTCTCTTATCAATATTAATACTGTTGTTAAATGCTCGACATGTTCTTCTTCATTCTTGGAGTATATCAAAATGTCATCAATGAATACAATAACAAACTTGTCCAAATAAATATGCAACACACTATTCATCAAACACATAAATGTAGTTGGGGCATTAGTCAAACTGAATGGAACTGCCATAAACTCATAATGCCCATACCTGGTCCTGAACACTATCTTGTAGATACCCTCTTACTTGATGCATACCTGATGGTATCCCGATCTCAAGTCGATATTAGAGAACACTACTGATCCCTTCAACTGATCAAACAAATAATCAATCCTCGGTAACGGGTACCCATTCTTGATCATTATCTTGTTCAGATGCCTCTAAACAATGCACACTCTAAGAGTACCATCTTTCTTCTTTACAAACAACACTAGTGCAACCAAGGTGATACACTTGGCCTAATTTAACCCTTGTCAAGCATCTCCTTTAATTTCAATTTCAACTCTACTATCTCTCGAGTGCTCATCCTGTAAGGTGCCTTCGATGTTGGTGCAACCCTTGGCACCAACTCAATAGAGAAATCTACTTCCTTGTGAGGAGGTAACTCTGGAATATATACTAGAAACACATCCTGATATTGCTGCAATACAGGGTACCTATTGAGGATTTCCACATCCTCAACATCTTTACCCTTGTCACTAGATATATGCACTGCAAACATCACACAACTGTTTTTGCAACTATGCTTAGCCTGCATAGCGGTAACCATCCTCACTGATGTAGGCTTCTTCTTTCCCTGTAATTCTCTTTTCCCCACTATCATCCACACAATCAATGACCTTATCAAATAAATCCAGTTTGGTCCTATGAAGGTACAACCAATCCATACCCAAAAGAATACTATACGATCCCAATGGTAGTACATTCAAATGTGCTACTGTAGGCATACCATTTAACTCAAATGCATAAGGTCTTACCCAATGGTGAACTCTCTTCTTTGTACTCGTATCCAACTTTACCAACCAATATTATGCATGCACTTCTTTTCTCTAACCACACTTATCCACCAGGTCAAGATTTATATAACTATAATTAGATCCAAGATCAATCAAAATAGAAACAACTTGATCACAAGCTTATCGTCCATCTCAATGATAGATGCTTGATGATCTGTCTGACTTTTTTTCACAAATGCAAAGATCCGAGGAATGCTATGACCAACATCACCAACTGTATGTGCCTATTGAGCACTATAGATATGGGGTGTACCATCGTGATACTGCGGAAAATACCCCTTACGATGATGCTTGCCACATATCCAACACTACAATGGTGCTCTACCAGCACCTCTAGTTTGCTGCTCTCCATGTCCCTTCTCATCTATATTGAACTTCTTGTAAGGGACTACATTTTATTTCTCACTTGCATCTTGAGGTATTCCTCTCTTTGGTATCCATTTTCCTTTAACTTTCTCATTCCTTTCAAGTCACTCTTATGCTCAACTTTGTGCTTCGACTGCTCATAACAATGTTTAAGCTTTCATAAGGCCTCCTCCAATGGTCTAGGCTCATTGAACTCAATCCAGTCTCTGTATGCTATTGGAATTCCACTGATGAATCTATGAACCTTCGCCTTCTCCTCCTTGATGTAAGACACATATCTCAACAACTTGAAGAACCTGCTAGTATACTCATAATCTGTCATTGAACCCATCTGCAACTAATAAAACTCCTTAGCTTTGTCATCATAGTACCTTTATGATAAATAATTCTTCTTGAAGAGCCTCTCAAACTCATTCCAAGTCAAGTAATCCTCATGAATACCTCTAACATTCTTCACATCTTCCCATCATATATTTTCTTTCCCTTTAAGATTAAAAGTGTCTATCTTTGCTTTCATGTTTTCTGAATAATCATGCAATCTGAAGAACTTCCTCATACCAAGAAACCATGCCTATGAATCATGTGACTTTTTCATCTCTCCATCGAATGTAGGTGGCTTTTCTTTCTTAAACTCATTTGGTAAATACCCATTTTCACTCCTCTTGTGAGGATGATGATGATGACAATCATAATTCCTATCAGAACCAAAGCTAGAATAGTACTTGTGTCTATCACCCCTCCTATCCGGAGCATCCAAGGACCTACCATCTCTGATCGTGTCCTCTCCATCCAACCTGTACTCACCCTGAGACCTGCTGCCACATGTCCTATTAGTTATGTCCTCCTATTCATGGCTAATCCGAAGTGGTCCTTGTCACTGCAATTTTGAAAAGCTCTAAAGTATCATTGCATTCACCTCTGCTTGTTTCTCTTGTGCCTATATGATTATGCCATTATCTGCCTTACAACTCCTTATTTCTGCCTTTAATATTCTCAGTGTCTTTGCCAAATTAGAAGAGTTCCCAACACCACACTTCTCATTTGATCCATACGGTGAGTCTCGGGAACCATAGTTTACCATCTTGATAGTCATCTTTAATATTCTTCTTGCAATGTATATCATGCTAGCTAAACCAAATCACAATAAAACAACATACTTAGCATAATTTGTGGAGGATACCTTGTCTGCAAGATCAAAAAATCAACATAATACATGTATAACATAATCATGACAACATATAGAAATATAACACATAAGAATGTAACCATATATCCATCATTCTAACTAGAGTCTCAATGCATGACCATATCAACTACACATACCATGACCTCATGCATGACAACAACAACCATATCACTATACCCTTGACCACATGTTAATAGTAAGACGCATAAACAACTTGTAACCAATCATACATCATGATGACACACTCCACAACAACACCATCCTCTTTCGCATGGCGACATAACTACAATCATGATTGACACCATGCATATACAACAAGCATATAGACCGTAAGGATGATTAACACACATGAAACCAACATGAATGCATGACCGAAACACATAGCATCCAGTCCAAGGGGCGAACCATGCTATGATACCACTCTATAACATCCTCCTCCCACATCTACCCAAGTAACCGGCCAACTAGGTAAATGTGTGACGAGAAGTTAACATGATATGATTCAACCTCCTAAGTGACCTTAAGGAAGTGGAATTGAGAGAAACACACCATACCATACCTTTTGCACCTGCTACAGGACTCCTAGAATGCATCGTAGCCATTCCCCTGGTGAACCCATGGATCCCACTGAACTTTTAGACCTCTAAACCCTTGGAATCTCCCTTGATATGGGAAAGGGTGCATTTGAGGACCTCTGGATGCATGCACAACATGGGTATGCCAGTGTTCATGGAATTTTATGCTTAGACTTGTGTCTGTGTCCTCTAGATTTGAGCCACTTTTCAAGCATAGAATCCAGGACACTACCAAAAAACCCCTTTATCTTCCATAATCCATAAATTAAATTATGACAAGACTTACAAATCAAAAACTAACTCCAGGACTAGGCCTGACCATCCCCAACTGGGACTGACATTTAGTCAAACACTTGGCATCAATGCAATCTATAGGAAATGAATACTAGACAGAGCATAAATGACTGATAACTCATGTGTAACTTGACAAGAAGGATCACCACCCTCTTCCTTTAACTTTTTTGACATCAATTAGGTCTTGCATCCATTATCCTTTCAGTTACAAGTAAATACAAGAAATAACCAGTCATATAACTATGCTTATAGCCAACATTAAACCATGAAAATAACATTGAGATAACAACCATTAAAGCCAGATATTAACGAGTAGAAAAGTAAGAGAAATTAGCTTTTATTAAACATAGGCAAATCTGACCTGGTTTGGGACTTCCACATACCACCCGACCGTAGAAATGAATGAACCAAATCCTTCTTTCAGCTAGTCACGCTCATGCCATATTCCAAGAATGAATGTGGGATCTCATGGATAAACCAATCCAAAAAAAAACAAGGGAATCTAGAGTTTAAACCACCTCCACCCTCACCAAACTGTGATCTCACTAAAACCAGCATCAGGATCACAAAACCAAACCGAGCTAGGAATGCCTTCAGAATCCATCACTCTCCTTGAGGATTTTTATGTCTTCTTGTTTCTTAAGCTTTACTGCAATCAATACCGGATCATTATGCCCTAAACCAAGACAATAGTCTCTCAAGATTTACCACAATCCATGATAGATCACTAGGCCCTAAATCGAGAATCCACCCTAAGGATTTACCATTTATCCCGCCAAAACTAGTCAAGGGATTCCTAGTCATTTAGGATTTTCCTGAGACAACCTTCACCCCGGATTCCAAAACCATCCAACAATTCCAAAGGTCAAAACTGAGAAAACAATCCCATCACACCATAACTATTAGTAAAAAGGAAAGGCTAGGTTGAAAACCACTATCATAACTTGGAAAAACCATGCCACCAACAACAAGAGAACCATACACCAACTTGAAAATCCATCCATGTCAAAACCCACTAGGAAATAATGCATGCAATATGTTACTTTCAAGTATTCTTGTTGAATCTACTTGATCCCGCTCTTCCTTCCTTTCCTTTTGCTTGCATTTCCTTCCTTTCTCTAAGGCTAGAGTGCTCCAAGAAAACTCTAAGTGTCCAAGTGAGAGAGAGAGAGAGAGAGAGAGAGAGAGCTCCAAAATTGAACTAACAAAAGGTTACAAACTGATCCTCAGAAGCCTTTTTATCAATGAGGCCTCTATTTTCTTCATTTTCCATTATTTTCCTTAAATTTCCTCCTCACATTCAACTTGTGACCTTTTACATCCCTTTTCCCCTATTTTCCTTTTTTTTCATAAATACATAAGTCAACAATACCTTTTTTCATTTTTAATGCCTTTGCCTTTGCCTTTGCCTTTGCCAATTTCCCTTAGCCATAAACACATCCAGTGATGCCCACTAGGATATCTTTAACCAACATTCATCTTGGAATACATGTCCCTTAACCGTGGTCTTATTTTTCCTTAATTAACTTTTATTACTTAAACTTTTAACCAGGGGCTGTTAAAATAAAGGTGAAAGAAGAGAAATGATTCTTGCACAGGGAGGTGAAGAAAGAAACTTCGTCGGGGTACTATCCAGTTTCTCTAGCAGAGGAGCAATGTTTGTGTTCTTGTAGTGACTTCACTGGGGTACTATCCAAGCTTGCTGGTAGTGGAGCAACACTAGAGATGAAACACTATACTAGGAAAATATAAATCTCGCAACCTATACTACCATTTCCTGATTCGAAACATTGTGATATTGCTGATATCATGTATGTGTTCAACCGATAAGGGACAGGTGGGACTATGTTTATTCACAGGGTAAGTGGGGGAACAAAAGTGATCTACATGATGAATCAATACTCCCTGAAGAACTAGACCCTGCACAAAATAATCAACCTAGAGAGAGAAGATGGAATTCTACTAGTGTGTCGCGAAGTGTTGTCACTACTACAACACCCTCCAAAATTTTGGTCTACACTCAAATTTTAGAGCTTACCTTGATCTTGCATAGTTTCTTCGTAGACATGGAAACTCATTACATGTGTTTTCTCTAAGTGTTTTTGTCCCATTTGCAGTAAAATCAACGTGTCATCTTTTCGCATGTTAAGTGTTGCATGATGTACAAAATCTTGTTTTGGTGGTTTCAAGGGGTAATATTTGGGTAAATGAGTTGGTATTTCCATGTAAGCATGTGTCACACCCATTTTCAGAGTTTAAAGCATTGCCACACAAGTGTTGTCACAAGTGTCGCAAAGTGTATCTTTGGTGTCGAAAAGTTGTCGCACTGAAGGAAGTTTGTTGTTCATGTGTTCTATATGATCTATGTTGTGTCGTCAAGTGCTTTAGGTGTGTGATCACAACCAAGTATTGTCACTGTTGATATCATCTTTGTGAATCCAACACTTAGTTAAATTCGAAAAACTTCCTGACCAAGAAACTTAGCCTCATCCGGACCTCCTGAACTACTCATTGTGCAGTTTTGGCCCTCTAGCAACAACCCTATTTCTTGGCATTGAACAATGCATAGTTCATGCCTCCTAGGATTGCACACTATGAAGTCTCAGCGTTCAAGCCTGGACCTAAAGCTCCAAAACTGTGCAACCTTTCCCTCTAGCTAGGCTTGAAATGTGTATTGTGAAGTATCAGTCCTTAAGCCTAGCCCTTGAGCTCATGAACTGTGCAATTGCACAGTCACCTGACCTCCTTATCCTTCCATCACTATGCATTGGGAAACTTCAGTCATTAAGCCCTCAACTTGGCTCCTTGAGCTCCCTAACTGCGCAATCATCATGCTCAGTCCAACCTGAACTACGCATTGTGTAGTCTCAAAGCTCAAGCATGACCCCTGAATGCCTGAGATGTGCAATTTCATAGTCACCTAGCCTCACTCAGTCAGTGGATCATCATGTAACATATTAGACTAGGGGTTTATCAGACTGATGTTGTCTTGTAATGAGTGAATTCAAGCTGTAGGAACTCTATAATTCTTTAACAATATGATGAAAAAGGAGATGTAGAAGGAGAAAATTATAGAATACACCTCAATAGATGAAGATGCAAGTTGATCAATCAAGAGAATGCAAAGGGACTTTAGTTTGCTACTGCACCTCAAAACCTTATATCACTGAAGTCTCCTCATCTCTAAGTGAATTGGAGGTGGATAGAAGATAATTCTCATCAAGACACATAACAAGAAGCAACAATAATGACTTGAAATTGCATGTCATCATGCAATCCATGTCATCAGTGTCATGTCATGTCATGAGTCATCATATGCCACATGATTTTGTGGATTATGTAAATTCTTATTCGAAAATGTATTGTAAAGTGGAAGTTCGAAGGACATGTACAAAATATTAAGAGTCATGTAAAAGTTGAAAAGTCACAGGGAAGTCAAACAATCATGAGGGTAGTCAAAGAGTCACAAGGGAGGTGAAGGATCACCCCATTTGTTATATATACACCCTCATTGTACAAGAAAAATACTTCTCACCTTGGCTCCTCCCGCAAGCCATCAAAGAGACAAGCTAGTTATTTTGGGGATTAATTGTTGGCTCCAATTCTCCACTATTGGAGCTAGTGATGTTCGTTGTATACATGTGTCTTGGGACTTTTACTTAATATATGAAGTCTGATGGCCAACATGTTCTTCATGAATGGATTATGAATGTTTGTAAGATTGTTCTGTGAATGTTTATGATTCATATTTGTTTTCACTTGTACTAAAGTAGTTGAGCTATTTCAATTATTTTAGTGCTTATCATATTAAGGATGTGCTGTAATGGTTGCAATGGCTGTCACATCTTTGTGGACTATTATGAGTGGTGTTAGAGAGATCTATCGTGTTTGTGTGTGTTTCTACTAGAGTGGTACTACTACCCCTCCCTTAGAGGCTCACCTTATTTTCCATTCCGTAGTAGAAGAACCTTGACACACCTACAACCAAACACTCACTAGGCACACTCACTTTCTTTTCGAAGGCACATGTGCATTCCTCTCTTGCTGATAGGTAGAACCAAGGAAAACCTTTAAGAAAATGGTAATTGGGTCGTATTCCGAATGAGGATCCTATCCCAAACAGTGTGAGGTCTAATTGGGACCACTTATCATGGAGGACCCCTTGAATGTTGGTAGGTCCAACACTATCAATAAAATGACAATTAACTATTGAAATAATTCACCGAAATACATCACAAAATCTATGAATGTGTGTACATTAGTTATAGTTCATTTATATGCAATATTAACATATATTAATCTATTCTATGAAAATTTATGAGGAACGAATGTAGGATAAACAAAATAAATAATTTTGTTGTTTTTATGTTTAACTCAAGCACTTGACCTATAGAAAGATGAAGAAATAAGTGAGTGAAATAATAATAAAAATTAACTACATAAAATAAATCATTAAATCTACAACTTGAAATGAAACAAGTCATAAGAAATGGAATGAATTCCAAATGAAAACCCAACTAGGCTAGCTCGTACTTATATAGGGGGCCCTCCTGAGATGCACAAGTAATTCTAAACTTTAGATTACAAGTTTAAATCAACCACTAGAGATTATAAAAGTGCCATAATTGAGATTGTATTGCTAAAGTGTGTGTACATAGTTTTCAAAATAATCATAGTTCTGAAATTCAAATCAACTTCAAGACTATTTACTTACTTCTAGGTGAAGCAATTTATTGAGTTTTTAACATAATAAATTTGAGAATCTATTGGCTAGAAACTAATACTAAAGTGACATCTAAATGATTCTATCCTAGTAAAATTCTTCCTTTTCAGGATTCTCTATCGGAGAAGCGAATTGTGAAAGGACATATCATCAACTTTAATCCATGGTGCCTTTTTCAAATCACCATATCTTATTCATAAATCTCAATCACTTGATATGAATCTCGCTCGTTTAATATTCTGCTTTCTAAAGGTGCACCAATCATTGCTTTGGCTGAGAGTTTGACTCTAATGCCATGATTTATCTATGGATTTCCACTTGTGGCTGAAAGGTGGATCATGATCTTGACAACATTTGACAACTTTTGATATGCTCCAACTGATTTATAGCCGATGGGATATGATAGAACCTTCAAATTAGTTGTAGAATGATAGTGTAGTTTTAAAATATGCAAGGTTCAATAACTTTTGTCTAATCAAACCAATTTTATAAATCAAAACATATAGATTTGATAAAATAATGAAATTTTACCTTGTCACTTCATTTGTATGGCTCTGATGACTTTTTAACTCAAAATAGAGGTATGGTGATGTGAAGGTAAGTGGAAAATGTGTGAAAGAAGAGATAAAATGTAAAAAAGAAAGAAATTTTGGAGGCTGGACAACATCATCATATTGAATCTATTGGTTATTTAAAGCTAATTTTGTTAGTAATTTAGTTATTGATTTTGAAGACCCTTTTTGACCTCAACATTCCATTAATGTGGTGTGGGAAGGACAACAAGTTGTGGCCTTCCCAACTCCAACAATTTGTATGAAAAACCTTACTTGTGGTTAATAAATGTAGAGGAATTCATCATCACATGAAATATGAGATAATTCCAACTCATTGGATCACTTGATGTTGTTCTTTGGTTGACTTGGTATGTTCCTTGTGGAGGTGAGAATTATGGAATGAGATACGTAGGGATGTGGGGTAAATTCCAACACTCAAGAATGGGATTAATGAACCTCTTAGTGGGCTTGAGTAGAGAAATTCATGGAAGGAAACACAAGGTCGCTATAGATCCTCATTGCAAGTAAACTTCATGAATTTAGTTAGGCAATCCATAATTCACAATATTCCTCTTTGGTTCTTGTTTCTTTTGATGTATCTAGTGCCTCCATAAAAAGAAATTAGAAGCAAATAATTTTGGTCATCCACCTCTTTCCACAAGTTTGGAGAAAAAATTTCTGTTTGGCGTTCATTTGGTTTAAAATTTATGGTGCTTATTCAATATTCCTCTTGACCACTTTTGTGTGAAAGACACAAACAAAGTAGTGATAGATAACTCTGATTTGAAGGAAGTTTGCAAGGTTATCCATAGGAAGGAGGAAGTAAATCAAGGAAACAACATGGCACTATCGATTATTTACTCCAAACTCATTGAGCTCAAGTAGGATAGAATCAATCACAATGAAAACACCATATCCTTTTATAGAACCAAGAAACTAACTCTCTAGAGGTTGAGTGCAATACTTCATTTTCTGGTTCTTTATTAGCGAATTGACACTCTTTCTCTTGCCTCCAATAACCTTAGTATTGGGAACTCTCTATAGGAAAGATTTGTAGATGAATTCTTTTTTATTAAAATCACAATGTAATGGAGATTGAAGACCCAAGCCCTCTTCATTCGATCTCGAAGCAAAATAAAATGTTCATTCTAGTTAGTTTGGAATGATTTTTGTTCTAATTATACATATTTTGTGAAGTAGGTTAAAAGTATAAATACTTAAAATTCTTAGTTATAAATTCTCTAGAAATATGTATAGTTTTAGTGCAATATTTGAACTATATTAAATGTAAATGATCCTAGTTTAGGAATAACTACCTTTTCAAGGAATATAAAATTCCATTTTAGTATTAGGAAAAAAAACACTCAACTTAATCAATTACCAATTAATATTAAAATTTCATGTAAATTCACACACACACACACACATGACTAGAGGAATTGACAATTGGGCTTGAATTTGACTCATTTGACTCACGTGACACAAGGTTGAGTTGGACCAGATCAATACCACTATGACCTCTAGGTAAAACCAAATGCCCCCAAACACATGGCTCATAAACTAAATTTTGGGAAACTGGACCTTGTATCACATACTCTACATAATACTTCATAACACAACCATTGCCAATTAAACTACCTCTAGGAATGTATTATTCATGAATGAGAGGCACACATTTATTACAAAGGAGAAAATATTCTCCAATTATGTGGATTTTTATTTTTCCCAACGAATTTTCTATTTCATATTTATAGATATTTACAATTTACCATAATCTCGAAGAATTAAGTGTTTAACATTCCCCCCCTAATCTGTAGGGGTTTTTGTGAGCCCAAACATTGTTTTTAACTTTTCAAAATTTTATTATCCAAGTGCTTTGGTGAAGATGTCTGCAATTTTCTCATTTGTGGAACAATGCATTAAATGAATAGTTTTGGCATCTACATGGTATCAAATCAATTGATTCTTAGTGTTAATGTGCTTGGTTCAATCATGGTAATCTAGGATTCATGGCCAACTAGATTGCAAAATTATTGTCAATAAGTAGAGGAGTTGAGTTCACTTGTTTCTCTTGCAAGTCTTCAAGTATTTTCTTGAGCCAAAAAATTTCCTTGTTGCTTCTACAACCACCACATATTCTGCCCCTATTGTGGAATCTTCTAGAATTGACTATTTATGTGACCTCGAGGAGATAACTATTGATCATAGACTTATGAGATATCTTGAAGTTGATACTACATTTTCCTTGCCCCCTATCGAAGTATGAATAAAAATGTGTAATAAGAATGAACTTGTTCACCTTGGTGTACTTGAGTCCACAACCTTGAGTTCCATTTAAATGCCCCGCACATGGTTTTTACATAAATTTGGAAAGGATGCTAACAACATACGATATATCTGGTCAAGCTGTGGTGAGGTAAATGAGACTTCCTACAAGATTTATGTACTTCGTTGCATCCTCAAATTCATTCCCTTTATTTTGATTTAAGCTTCAAGTTATGTTCAATTTTAGTGGAGAGCGAGCTACATTCTTCCATGCCAAATATGCTCAATAGTTCTCCAATGTACTTTTTCTGAGAGATGAATATGTATTTTGGATTTTGAATGACTTTAATTCCCAAGTAATAATGAATATGTCCTATGTTTGTCATTTCAAAATATTTCTTCAGATCTTTCTTCATGGATGGAATATGTGTTTCATTATTTCCAATTATTAACAAATCATTTACATATACTACAAGATACACAATTGTTTTGCCAACTTTTTTTTAAAACAAAGATGCATAATCAAGATTGTAGTGTTTGAAATTTAGCTTTAGAAGATGATTAGTTAGTTTTTCATACCATGCTCATGGTGCATGTTTTAGACCATATAAGGATTTGATGAGCTTGCTTTCCTTTTTTTTCCCAGCCTTCACAAAAAAACCCTCAAGATGAGACAAAAACATTTTCTTTTAACTCCCCATTCAAGAAATCTATGTTCATGTCCACTTGATGGATTTTCCATCCATTCTATGTTTCTAAAAATAATATGGTTTGAATGGTTGCCCATTTTTCTATGTGAGAAAATGTGTCCTCATATTTAACACATTCTTTTTGTTTTACCAACAACTTTGTTTTTTTCTTGTCAAATGAGCTATTTGATTTATAATTGTTTTTGAAGACCCACTTGCACCCATTTGGTTTGGTTCCATATGGAGGGCCACCAACTTCCATGTCCCATTTTTTATGCATAAATTATTTTCATTCATCATGAGAAGAAACTTCATTGAAGGAAGTGGGTTCAAAGTTAGTGGAGAAATTCAATTCACAATTATATAAAATATATGTCATCCACATCACCTGAATTTTACCTCCATTGTCGTCTCTAGTAGAACTCATGGTTCCAGTCTTTCCAATCTCATAAGGATGGACATTTTCAAGTGTCTTGATAAACCACTTTGGTTATTTTGGACAAGGACTAGATGGTTCCCTTGAGGGCGTGGCATAATCATTTTTCAACTTCTTTATTGTACCTATAACATCATCCAAATATGATGAGGTGTCTAGAACTTATTCATTATGAGGAGTTGATTCCGCAGAGGGAGATTCCAAATATTGACCCAAAATTGGGCTCCCCCCTTCAACATTTGGAATCTCATTGTAAAATTCATGATACATTTTCATCAGAGAAATCCTTCCAGACGTTCTAGCTATCTTTCAATAGAAGCATCACTTTTGGTGGACTCAAGAAATATGACATCTCTAGAAAGCATGAATTTATTATTTGCCTCATTGTAATGATTATAGGCCTCGGTGGTATTCAAGTACACAAAGAAAATGCATTTACGAATTCTTGCACGAAGTTTGTTTCTCTGTTGTTTTGGAATTAAGGCATAGCAGGTGGAACCCAAAAGCCCGAGATGCCTGATGGAGGGTATGTGGCCATACCACATTTCGTAAGGAGTCTTGTTTTGAAGAGCACGTGATGGACATCGATTCTTTACATATACCACAGATAAAAATATTTCAACCCATAATATCAATTTTACATTCTTAAAGAACATCATGGAGTGTACAATATTCAACAATGTTCTGTTCATTCTCTCAACAACCCCATTTTTTTGAGGATTGTATGGAATTGTTGTTTGATATTGGATCCCATGTTGTCAAAGACAAGATTAAAAGTCATTACTAGTGTATTCTTTTCCATTATCAGTATGAATAGCACCGATCTTAGTTTGTGGTTTATTTTCAGTCCATACATGAAATTTTTTAAATGTTTCAAATACTTTAGACTTGTATTTCAACAAATATACCCAACACATTCTAGTGTAATCATCAATAAATATCATGATTTATTTATTTCCATTTGCAGAAGGTACAAGCGTAGGGCCACACAAATTTAAATGAATCGAACCATTTTTTTACACGCTCTAGAATTGGAGTCATGGAATGGTTGTTTGTCATGTTTTCCAAGAATGTCGGCATAACATTGCTTTAGTTTTCTAGGAATCGTTGGAATAGCTAAAACACAATTCTTTTTCATTAAACAAAGAGTATCATAATTAATATGTTCAAATCTAGCATGCCATAGAATACTTGAAGGCATTGTACCTTCGTTATGCTAAGTGAGATAGGTAGAATGTTGTAAAGAAGATGAAAATGTTCCTTTTAGCTTCAACAACCCATCTTCTTCTTCTACAATCATCTCGATGTTGTTTTTGGAAGTCATCCTTATCTCAACCTTTCCATAAAAATATGAATGGTGTGTCATTATTAGTGAATGTGCATAAGGGAAATCAGGTTCCTCCACAATTAAGGAAGATAGAGAACATAATGTAGGAAAAAATATGATAGTTTGGGTAGCTTGAGTCCTATTGTACCAATCCCTGAAGGCTTGAGATCAGATCTATCAACAAAGTATACCTCACCATGTATGTTTTCAACAAAATGCTCAAATAATTCTCTCTAAAATGTCATGTGGAAAGTGGCATACGTGTCAAGAAACCATGTGTCTCTCCAAGATTTATATGAAATTTTAAACACTTCCTCATGCTACCTTATTTTATAGTGAGAAACAATTATTAGAAAATAATTAACGAAGCAATGGAACACACAATATTGTTGAAACACAAATATAGAAAACACATAAAACAAGAGAGACACAAATATACGTGGTTCACCGAATTTGGGCTACGTCAATGGAGAAATAATCAGTCCTTAATTTTATATTATCCAAAAAAATGAAGAGAGACAAGCTACAAAAAATATGATATAATTTCCTCTTCAGTCTCACATAGTCCCCTCTTTATTTCTTGCTTAGAGTAATAATGCACAACCACAATACAATGCCCTCATATAAACCGAGGGTTTCCTTATAGGGAAAAAGACCTAAAATAACATAACTTCTACCATCAGATCGTCCACCTAATGAACAACCTATATTGACTACGAAATTACAATATTTTACAAGACATTTTTTCATCTATTTTTAGCTTCAGGGGCATTGCCCTCGAAGGCCTGTTGGGCCCTGAACCCCGTAGTTGGGGGGGATCCCCCCCCCTCAGACCCCCACGAAGGGGACCAGTTCCTCCCACACCCCACCACGTGGAGGGGTGTATAGTATTCCTGGGGTATACATAAGGCTGAAACAAGACCTCTGAATCAAGAAGATAGTTAGGCTCCACACCCAACATTCTCCCACTTGGAGACTGATTATAACAACTCCACCGTTGCTAAATTTGCTATAAAATTATTGCAATTTGGACCTAAATGTTTCTCATATTCATTATCATACTTGAAGACCAATTGAAACTGAGAATAATCTCAGTTTATCCTTGGTTACAACTTTTGTTAACAGATTTGTAGGATTATAGCTAGTGTGTATCTTTTCCAGCTTCAACTATCCATCTTCCAACACTGACCGTATGTATTGGTACTTGAGCTGTGTATGTTTACTATTGGAATGAATTGTTGAGTTCTTTGTAAGATGAACGACAGTCTGGATGTCACTGTATAACTTGCCCATATCCTGCTTCTCACCCAATTCATCCATAAACTTTTGCAACCAAATCATTTCTTTACTAGCCTTTGTAGCAGTAACATATTCCACTTCTGTTGTTGAAAGTGCAACAACATTTTGTAGTTTTGAAATCCAATTGATAGCTATTACTCCTACAATAAACACATATCCTCTGGTGCTCCTCCTATTATCCCAATCACCTGCCATATCTGCATCAACATATCATTGTAGAGAAATGTTTGAACCACCAAAGCATAATTCTTGATTTGTAGTACCTATAAAATACCTAAGAATCCACTTCATTGCCATCCAATGCTCATTTTCTGGACTTTTCATATACCTGCTTACAACTCCCACTGCATGTGTAATATCAGGCCTTATGCATACCATTGCATGCATTAAGATTCCAATTGTTGATGCATATCGAAGTTTACACATAGTATCCATCTCTTCATGAGTTTGGAGACACATTTCCTTACTTAGTTTGAAATGGCTAGCCAAAGGTGTACTAACTTGTTTTTCATTCTGCATATTAAATCTTACCAAACCTTTTCTATGTACTCAGTTCGAAACAATGTTAAGTTGCGATTTTTTTTTTTTTCCTAGTTATTTTCATACCAAGGATTTGTTTTGCAACACCCAAATCCTTCTTTGCAATTGAATCTGCCAATTTTCCTTTGAGAAGATTTATTTCCTGCATGTTATACTCAACAACAAACATTTCATTTACATACAATAGTAATATAATATAGCTTCCATCATTTTTCCTTTTTAGATAAACATGATGGTTAGAGTGACCTCTAGTAGAACCTTGTTTAGACATAAACCTATCCAATTTTAGATACCGCTTCCTTGGAGTCCATTTTAAGCCATACAAGCTCTCCTTCAATTTGAACACTAATTTATCCTTCCCTTTGACCTCATACCATTGTGGCTGTTGCATATATATTTCTTCCTCCAAATCCCCATGGAGAAAAGTTGTCTTTACATCTAACTGCTCAAGATGCAAATCTTCTGTTGCCACTAGAGTTAAAATAGTTGTTATTGAAGTCATTTTAAAAATAAGAGAAATTTTTTCTTCAAAATCTATACATTTCTTTTGCACAAACCCCTTCACCACAAGTCTAATCTTGCACCTCTATTTACCTCCATCTTCTTCCTCCAAACTGTAAACCCATTTATTCTGCAATGTTGTTTACCCTCCGACATCCTGACTAATTCCCAAGTTTGGTTATGTATCAAGGAGTCCAACTCTTCTTTCATGACTAGCTCCCACTTCTTCCTAGTTTCTATCTAAATTGCTTCTTCATAACATTCTGGTTCACCAAAATTAGTCAAAAATACATGATATAATGAAGGAGAGTATCATTCAAGGGGTCTACTTATCCTTGTAGATCTTATAACACCACTTTTAGGTGTTTAAGGTGCCTGTTGCTATTGTGGTTGTTGATCATTATGATTTTCATGTACCTTTACCTTGTCTGTGATCTCATCAAGCATTGTGTATTCTTTGTTTTCCTTTTCTTGTTTCTTTCATTGCATATGATCCTTATACAAGACCTTTTCATTGATTATGACATATTTGCTCCTAATGATCTTGTGATTTTCATAATCATATAAGCGATAAACAAAATCATTAACACGATATCCAATAAAGATAGATTTATTTGATTTTGCCTCAAGATTTGCTCTATTTTCTTTATTAATGTGGACAAAATCTTCACAACCGAAAGCCTTTAAAAATGAGTAGTTTACCTTTTTACCTGTCCATGCCTCCTCTAGAATACCACCATCCAACGAACTTGAAGGCCCTCTATTTATGAGATAAACAATGATATCTACAACATATGCCCAAAATTGTAAAGGCAATCCTGCATGCAATCTCATGCACCTTGCATACTCCATGAATGTCATGTTCATCCTTTCTGACTCACCATTTTCTTGTGGTGTCCCTGGAACTATCTTCTCTTTATGAATTCCATGCTCTGAACAATACTTATCAAAATATTTTCTGCAATATTCACCTCCATTGTCTAATTTGAGACACTTCAACTTATTTCCCGTCTCATTCCCAACCAAATATTTCCATCTATTGAGAGTATAAATTACATCATATTTATTACGAATACAATAAACCCAATTTTTCCTAGTTGCATCATCAATAAATGTAACATAATAGTGAGAGACACCGAGAGATGATACTTGAGAAGGTCCCCATACATCTATATGCACAAGCTCTATTTTTTCTCTCTTCTTTTCTTTCCCAACTATGATAAATCTGACTCTCTTGTGTTTTCCATAAACACAATTCTCACAAAAATCCAAATCAACATGCTTCAAACCCGGCAACAAATTTTTTGAGTGAAGAATTTTCATCCCTTTCTCACTCATGTGCTCGAGCCTATGATGCCACAATGCCGTATTTGCTCATATGGAGGTTAAAGTTTTATTAACAAAATTTGAAGTACCATTGCATAAATCCAACATACCAACATTTTCTCCTTTTTCTATTACTAGGGCTGCTTTAGCGACCTTTCAGGTTTTGTCTGTGAATGTAGTTAAACAACCTTCACCACTTAATTTCCCTATTGAAATTAGATTTTTCTTCAAATCTGGAGCATTCCTTACCTCGTTCAATATCCAGTGGTTTCCATTCTATTTCTTTATAAAAATCTTACCCATTCCAACGATTTTACATGGTTTAATATCACCCAAAAGAACTTGTCCAAAATATCCTTGAACATTGTCATGAAAATGTTTCCTATCAGATGTGGCATGGAATGAGGTCCATGAATCTACCACCCAAGTATCAATAATATTCTCTAATAAAATAATCAAATCATCTTACAACACATTAGCTGTCAAATTTGCTTCATGATTGTTCTCTTGCTATCCATCTCCTTCTTTTCCCTTCCGAGATTTGCAATCTTTCTTTAGGTGTCCTTTCTTCTTGCATTTCTATCACACTATCCATGATATGGATTTGTATCTACTTCTTCTTGATGTATTGATATTTCTTGGGCTCCTTCCTCTTTCTAGTTTTCCTCCCGTAGTCTCTCTAGTCAAAGCATTACTTGATGTCTCACCGAAGGTTTTTCCATCGCATTTCCTCACTAAGGATGGCACCAACGACATCATCAAACTTTAAAGTACTAGATCCAAATACAAAGTTACTAATAGCCATAACTAAGCCATTCCAAATTTTTGGGAATGAACACAAAAACAACAAAGCCCTAACTTCATCATCAAAATTTACACCTACAAAACTTAACTGGTTGGTAACCATGTCGTGAGAAACTTGATCTGTTTCTATTTTTGAATCCATCAAGTTCCTGATGGAAACTGAGGAGAATGGTCGCATTCCCTTTCTCGACATTATCCTTTCTAGAAGGGATGATGGTTCCATTTGTCACCAAGTTTTTTAGAAGAAGACCCACATGGAACAATATCTCCATGCCAGTTCTCATCACTTCCCTGGTTAGAAATTCGGGGTTCTCAACACTCTCGCTACCCACGCTCTTAGAATCTATGATGATTTCCACCTTGATTAAGAGAAATCTCATCTTCTTGAAGTTTTTGAAATAATGGGTATAGCAGGCCCGAGATCCTTAAGGCCTTTCACCGAGCCAACAAAATTCCTAGAGTAAAGCCCACCTATGTTGATCCTATCGCTAAGGTTCATCTCCTGTATATCTATGGGACCACGAATAAGATTTCCGATATTCTTAAAAATATGAATGTCTCTTCTTCTTTCAAACCTCTCCAAACCATTAAAAATTCACTTAGATTTGTTAAAGACCCTAAAGACACGAAAGGGGTCTACCTTATTCCCTGCTCCTCTGGTACCCCCTACATTGGAGAGACATGTAGGTCTATTAAGCAGAGAATCAATGAACATACGACTGACATTAGACAATTTCTCTCGCACATTAACCCTTGCCGAGCATTCTGTGAAATAGAAACACCATGTCTACATTGAAGATTCCAAAGTCATTGCTAGGGTTTACATTTCCACCATAGGAAACTCAGAGAAGCGATTGAAATTGAGAGGAATGCCAAAAGCCTCAATAGGGATGATGGATGGAAATGAAGTAAAAGTTGGATTCCAGCTCTCTTTTCTTGACCCTTTGTCCCCTCCCTCTCCTTTCCCCTTTCCGTTCCTGCTAGTTCTCCCTTCTCTCCTAGTTTTCCCCCCTAGATCATGCCTTAATTTTCTTTAATTTCTTTGTTTGATGACGAAGTACATCTCTGATCTGTAGAAATTCCTATTGTAGATCAATAGATTATGCAATATACTAAAACACAATACAAGATCTACTTCTACAACACTTTGCAGAAGCTTAATTAAATTGAGCAAGATCAAGAGAACACATATAACTGAGAATGAGAAATTAATCACACATAACACAGAAGAAATAACCCGGGGAAAGCCTCGGCCTAAAACCCCAATCTCTGTATTATCATACAAGTGGAAATATGTTCAGATTACTCCTCTGCCCTCCAAGCCTCCTATTTCCTTGCGCAGTTTTTCTTTGGGTCCAGTGCTGCTACCTGTGTGAATTGGCCTGTTCACACACTCACTAACCTCTGATCTAACTACGCAATCCTGAAGGAGATAATTCCTTCTACATGGATGAGTTTCCTGTATAGGAAAAATCCTCCAACTGATAGTACATTGTCCCTTCCTCTGATCTCAACTGGGTCTCTGTATGAACTGACATGCATGAGTTATTTATGAGAGAATACTCAGTTATTTAAAGTGCAGTAGTTACATGCATGCAAGCATTAACTAACTGAACTTACATTAATTCAACAAACTATTTGTATTAATCTAATTGGACTTGACTCAGTTAACTAAGTTAACTAATTACAACTCATCCTTATCTCTTTAACTGATGGATAAATTCCTCAATTAATGGATAAACTGTTGCATGTCCCCACATAGACTTCATGTTTGATTTTCCTTAACTAATTAACTCAAGATGAATTAATTAATTATTTTACAAACAAATGCTAAGATCAAATTTGAATTTTACTTCACAATTTTAGTTCAGGGACTGACTAAAATATGAAGGTATCCCGAAATGCTATTTTTAGCACTTCCATTTTTCATTCCTTATAGCTATGTTCAACACTGGTTGAACTGTTATTTATAACAGTACTATTTTTAGCATTTCTTTTTGCTATTTTCAACACTCCGTCTCAACAAGAAAGGGATTATTAGTAACCCCAATCTTGTCTCTGTGGAACTCGAACTTGCATTTTGATAATGCCTTAGTCAAAATATCTGTATCCTTTTCCTTGGTTGAAACATACAACAACAACATGATCCTCTTGACCACACTGTCTCAAAGATGGTGATACCAGATATCAATGTGCTTAGACCTGTCATGAAAAATTGGATTCTCAGAGAGTTTGATACAACTCTGGTTATCGCAGTAGATCATTGTAGGATCCATCCTCTGATGCTGAAGCTTCCTTTGCTGCTGACAAGTGCTCCCTTTGTGACCTCTTCTCTGCTGCAACACTCCATGCATCTTGCACCATTGCACACCTCTCTGTGCCATCCTGCACTGGTGTAACACTCCTGTGCCTCTCGCATTGTTGTAGCCTGCTAGCTCTGCACTGTCTTGGGATTCCTGCATTGTAGCTCTCTCTGCCGCTCCATCCGCACCTGACTCTACCCAATCAACTAATCTTTCTACTCCTCATCGAGGCTCCCGTAGTAAGGTCTAATCAAAGAGGTTGGGGACCTCAATGATCTTGCCCCTATTCTAGCCTTCTTAGGGTTGTCACTCCACATCGCCCCACCTCCAACTTAGAGGTATGGATGCATGTGATCCCTCTGCCCACTTGGGTCGAAATTTCCCCCTACTGGAGGTCTCTACATGAGTGGATGCCTCCACTCAGTCTCCTCTCGACTTCTCTAGTTGTGGCTGCTCCACAACCTCCTGAAGCTGCTTCACTAGTTGTGGCTCCTCCACAATTGTTTGAGACTTCTTCTGTGGTTGCATGTTGAGAGGTGATTAACTCTCCCTCTCAACCACCAAGTATCTAACCTTTGCCTTGCTCCTCAAGGCTTTGCATGCATCTTGTACCTCAAGTGCATATAGGTTCTTGGCTAGCACACCAATCTGTTTCATCTTTCTCGCTGTCACGAAATTTTCTGGAAAAAGAGTTGATTTTAAATCGACGATATTTCCCTCATCCGAAATCCGATTCAACCAATTTTTTTTTTGAATTTGGGTATTTTTCTGCAAGGAATCTATATCTGCTATTTGTTTCTGAAAATTTTGTATAAAAATTTTAGATCTTCTCTGCAAACTCGCAACCCAAATTTTGTTTATTTTTGTACTTCGAATCCTCTTCTTCGTATACTGTTCACTGCTCTGATAAAATTTGCTCTGATAAACTTGGCTGTGATACCATGTAGAAATTCCCACTGTAGATCAAAAAATTATGAAATATACTAAAACACAATACAAGATCTACTTCTACAACACTTTGCGGAAGCTTAATCGAATTGAGCAAGATCAAGAGGACACATATAACTGAGAATGAGAAATCAATCACACATAACACAAAATAAATAACCCGGAGAAAGCCTCAGCCTAATACCCCAATCTCTGTATTATTATACAAGTGGAAATATGTGCAGATTACAAAAAGAATCAACTCACAAGCTATCTGGCTCTCTCTGCAATCCAACTACTGCTGATAGATAGTCAAAGGCTTCTCACAAACCTTCTCCTCTGGTGTCCAAGCCTCCTATTTCCTTGCGCAGTTTTCCTTGGGGTCCAGTGGTGCCACCTGTGTGAATTGACCTCTTCACACACTCACTAATCTCCAATCTAACTGCACAATCCCGAAGGAGATAATTCCTTCTGCATGGATGAATTTCTTATATAGGAAAAATCCTCCAACTGATAGTACACTATCCCTTCCTCTGATCTCAACTGGGTCTCTGTCTGAATTGACATGCATGAGTTATTTATGAGAGAATACTCAGTTCTCTAAAGTGCAGTAGTTACATGCATGCAAGCATTAACTAATTGAACTTACATTAATTCAACAAACTGTTTGAATTAATCTAACTAGACTTGACTCAGTTAACTAAGTAAACTAATTACAACTCAATATTACAACTCATCTTTATCTCTTTAACTGATGGATAAATTCTTCAATTAATGGAGAAACTGTTGCATGTCCCCACATAGACTTCATGTTTGATTTTCCTTAACTAATTAACTCAAGATGAATTAATTAATTATTTTACAAACAGTTGCTAAAATCAAATTCGAATTTTACTTCACAATTTTAGTTTAGGGACTGACTAAAATAGGAAAGTATCTCGAAATGCTATTTTTAGCATTTCCATTTTTCATTCCTTATAGCTATGTTCAACACTAGTTGAACTGCTATTTATAGCAATGCTATTTTTAACATTTCTATTTTTAGCATTTCTTGTTACTATTTTCAACATGATCTAATATTATCTTTTGCCTTCCTCTTTTTTAATGTGATTAGTTTTCCTCCTTCCTATTATAGTATTTACTTTATATATATTAAAATAATAGATTAAAATTATTATATCTTATTAATCAATATATTGTATTATAAGTGAATTTAAATATCAAGATAAGAATTTTTAATATTATTAATCTCTATAATATCAATAATATTAGAAATATCGTCAGTTCATCGTTAGCCATCCTCCATTTTTATGAGATTAGTTTTCAGTCTTCCATTCCTAGTCTTTTATTTTTTATTCGAAACTAAAATTATTATCATAGAAATTAATATATCGAATTATATTAAAATAATGTATTTAATATTAATCTCTAGAGTAATATTATTAATCTCTATAATAGTATTATATGTTTGGTACATTATTTTTTGGATTTAATATTGTACGTCCCAATAAAGATTATCATAAATAATTACATAATATTAAATTAAATACTATTTCATCCATAAAAGATAGGGTGAGACCCTAACCCACTACACTTTTTAAACTAGCTATTCATATATGACATTACTTTTAAACATGTAACTTATGATTTCTAAATAATATTAGTTTCCATTACTATTAGTCAAACCCTAACAAAATATTTTATTAATTATCTCTAGACATTACTACTACAATTGTTAATATGAATTAGCTCTAAGAATTAATATTTAATTCCAATATTCAAATTATAATACGGAAATTTATTATTTATTTATTACACAACAGTTACTTTGTACCTAAATTTAATTTTATCATTTAAAATATCCAAACGAAATATTTATTTACTAAATTCTTGTTACCTAACAGTTATTTCCCAATGGTTATTTTCCAACAACAAACTCTCGGCAGTGATGCAACCTTGCTATTTCTTCCCTCAGATCTATTGATTTCTCACATTGTCGGATGAACCACATTAGCTTGTTAGAAACATCGACCAAATCCTAGTGATGTGATTAATCTGAAAGACTTATATCAACATTATGGATCACAAAAGTCTTAGATCTAACAAGTAACTAAATTAACAACATCATATAATAAATGATGAGGGAGTTTATTAATGTTGCTCTTACTACAAAATTATTTCTATTAAGCTTTCCTCATAAAATTAGACCAATTTATAATGAACAAAAACTATCCATTGCATTGAGAAATAAGTGATATGAAGATTACTTTGGTTATGAAATGTTTTTGATTTAAAACTATTTACTTAAGTAAAGGGTTCCAAGAATTTTAATGAAGAAGCATTGATTCATAAAGGAATACACAATTATAAAAGAAATAATTAAATGTAAGGATAGAGGATTTTTTATTTTATTTTCAAATTATATATATATATATATATATATATATATAGATATATGACAAAAATATTTTACTTTTCAATTAAAAGTAAAAAAAAATCATTTTTTTTCCATATATAATGGCTTTTAACTTTTTAGTGTGAGAGATGGTTGAATAGATCCCAATAATATTTTCATCTACACATGCGAAAAGGTAAAGAAAATTAGGGACTGAAATTAGAATTTTTATTCTAATTATTTTTATATTATTATATAAATTGATGTGAATTAAGATGAAAATTATATTTTTTTAGTATGCATATAATGAATCATTTTATCATTGTATGATGTTTAAGCATTGAAAATATCGAGCTATATGTATGTATTTGAATGTGAGTGAAAAATGATTTACATAAAACTAAAATTTAAATAAATCCTCAATCCTATTTCTTTTATTCTAAACTTTAGTGTACCCTCAGAGAAACCATCTATAAGTCATTTTCTAAAATCGTACTATTCACCAAGTTTGCATATTACTTTGAGTTAGAAATTTTTGATTCATGAGTTGTGTTCACTCTTTGATGCATCGAGTAATGTTTAAAACAACATTGATTGGTAGCAGGAGCAGAAGTAGGAGCCAGGAGAGACACTTTCAAAAGCTCTCAGGTTGAGAGTGAATCGAGAGAGAATTTTTATATAATATACATTTTTATATGTTTTGATGCATATATGTCAAAAAAAGCATGTAATATGATGAATTAGATATAAAAATAATAAAAACATAGATTAAACCATATAACATCAATCATCTAGAGGTTATAACCTTTATCAACCACATGTCTACAAGTTACACGTTCTCATTTATATAGCTTGCAAGTATGCACATAACCAAAATAGCATCGAGTGCAATCCGTATCTAAACCAAAAATAAATCAACAAATAGGTTCTAGATGGCCTACAACATCCAAAACAATTATGCTACAACAAGTACTTACATATCGTCTAAATCATTTCATATCTCGGGATCTTTTTCATTAATATCACCCTCTAAGCGTTAACATAACATAGAAAAATGGTACCATGTTAAGTCAAAATTTGTTTAATTTATGGGTACATTTTTAGCAAGGTCATGATAGATGAATTTAACAACCAATGTCACTAACATCAATGTACATAAAGGGCTTGGTGCTTTTGATTAAATTCAAGTTACATACTTTAGTACATGACAAAATTCAATGGAAACATTGCAATCCCCCCAATCCTGAAATCCTGAAACATTGATAACCCTTGTGGATTTTGAGTGAGATCTAAAATTCTACTTTCCCCATATGAAATCCGATGAGGTCAAAACCATTTTCAACCATCCTGATTCATTTCATGGTAATGTTAAAATTTTGAGTAAAATTATGAAAATGAAAGATAATTTAACATTACCATAAATTGCATATGAATATTAGTACAATAGGTTTGAATATAAGACTACCCAATCAAAATCACTTATTAATTTGAAAAAAATATGTGTTTGGAACATATTTGTGAATTTTTTTGCGAAAAAGTGAGAGAGTTTTTTTTTCGAGAACGAATTTCAGGAGCACACTCCTGAGTTGCTCCCGATTAACTCCCACTTGGAACACACTTTAGGAACATATTTGATGGGTGGGGCTACTTTCCCGCTGCCTTGGTCTAAAGGGGGTGTATCCTATCACATCCATGTTGAAGAGAGTTACCCTCACTTCGTTGTTTGGGCTAAAACATTTATCCTTCTTTCGTTATGAACTTTTTGATAAATCCTCCACTTTCTATCTAATTTTTTTGTTGTTCTCCTACTCAAGATGTTCCTCACACTTTGTTTCACTTGGATTGCTTCTTTCCTAGAGGATGCGATTGAGTCTATGGGTAAATATAGTAGAATGTGTCTCGTTTGTTGAAAATTTTGACATTGAAAATTCTATTATGATAATTTAGAATTTGACGCAGTGTCAATGCCTAATGGACCCTTACGTATTTACTTTTCTTGGTTTTCTTCCTTTTAATCTTATTTTTCCTTTCTCTGGTTTATTCCCTTTTTGTCCATGGGCTTCGAGAATGGAGGGAAGCATAAAATGGTTGCGGTTATTCTCAAATACGATTCCTACATGGATCAGGAAACAATACTATGAAAATTGATTTAGACGTATCTAAATAGATTTAGATTTCATGAGCGAAGAGTTTCTCTGATACCTGATACCTGAGTGACCAACCACCTTCGAGGTCCCTCCATTAAATGTTTGGATTCTTAAAATTTCTGGTCAAACTACTAAGTGTGTTGTTGGTAAGGCCAAATGGTCCAAACTAAATTTTCCCACACCAACCCACACCGATTTCAAGAGTTCAAGAAAATTAAATATGTTTGTTTGTTTGTGCTTTTTGTTTTTTGTTTTTTGTTTTGTTTAGTTTTTTTTTTCTTTGTTTATTGTTTTGTTTTGTTTTTTGTTTTTTGCTTTTCTTTTCTTTTGTTTCATTTTTTTTTCTTTGTTTATTGTTTTGTTTTGTCTTGTTTTATTTTTTTTTTTTTTTTTTTTTTTTTTTTTTTTTTTTTTTTTTTTTTTTTGCAGTTTGAAAAAAGCGTCATATTCAATCTCAAAAAAGTTACATTTTCTTCATATAAAGATTCCAATACATCATTAGTATTAGTAATAACAGGTGCATACCCATATGCCTACAGTCATACATATAGTCATCCATATAACTAGTCCATGTACATAGACTCTAGGAATATATAATTTACAAGATATCAAAAAGATTTAATGATTCCAGAAAACACAATGTAAAGCTGATAATAGGCAAAATTATGTAATTCAAAAATACAGCATATAGTGCTAGTACAGAAAAATAGTCAGAGAAGGCCCACCAACTAATCAAAAAAGAAATAGGTCAGGGTGAAAAGTTTTATCCTAACAGTGGCAGCACCCTGACCTCCATGCATGCGTCTCCCAACTTGATCTGAATGTGTAAACCATCCAGGTTGTCCAATAAGCCTTTCTTGGAGAGACCATTTGCAACATGATTGAAATCCCTACCAATATGATGAATTGGAGAGAGACGTTGTGAATTCCAGAGAATTGTAATTTTTTGTAACCAACCTTGTAGTGTGAGCTTGGATATTGTAGCCTAGCTATGGACACAACCAATAATGATCTTGGAATCTCCGAAAATGGGATAGAAGGAATATTTAGGAAATTAGTGAACCAGAGTAGGCCCCATAATGCCATGGGCTCTACCTTTATATTAGTGCCTATGCTTTCACACTAGTGAACTTGATATGCCTGCTCGGGTGAAAATTAGATCAAGAACCCATATCTTGATCTGTTTCTTTGTAATGCACCATCAAAAAATGCTACAGGGTATATGATCTATGGGCATGTTAGTGATTTTTTTTATTTTTTATTGTCCATGACAATTTGTAGTTCAGAAGAGAGTGTGATTTTGATTATCTCCATCACCGATGCACTGTTTTCTCTGTATTTATTCATGGGGGCTTCACTGCGGGAGCAATACCATAGCACATGTGTTCATATTGGGGGATATATAATGAGTGGAAATTGACATAATATATTGGGCGATATATAGGGGGTAAAGTGTTTTTATATTGAAAGGTATTAAAAATGGAGCTCAAAGTTAATGAAAAAATATAAACGGGTATAAAAAGTGTTAATGAAGAAATGGATACCAACAATATCTAGTGAAAGTAGGGGTTTTTTAAATCGGGCAGGTGTATTGGGTTTATATTGGTAGGGGGTTAAATAATATGATTTTTAGAGGTATTTTCATTGAGTGAAGCCCCCATGTATTTATTGAAGATAATGTTATTTCTCCACCTCCATATCTCCCGAAAGAAAATAGGAGGAATTTAGTACCAGGTGACATTCTGCTGACTCCACCATTCAAGGTATTCAAGAATTCAGGTGAACTGTGGGAGTTGGAAACCAAAAATGGCAGCCAAATTTTTCTAGATTTTAGAAGAAATAGGGAACGTAATGAATAGGTGTAAATTATATTCTTTCGCATTCCTGCAAAGAATGCATATCCCATGACCGAACCAACTTCTCTTTTGGAGGTTTTCCCATGTCAAATTTTTATTTTGCTAGACTAACCAAAGAAAAAGAGTGATTTTAGAAGGAAAGTAGGAATTCCAGAATTTAAAAAACCAGCATACCCCAAGATATATGATCATTTATGTTTGATTTTTTACTAAATATTGAACTTGGTCCATTAGAAAGATTGGGATGGATGGTTTCCTTTGATCTTAATTATTCGATGAAATTCTCATTAGATAGAGTTCGCTCGTGCCCTCTGAATTTACACATTTTATTCATTCTACAAATTTGTGAGAGGTATTGTGTGAGGCTTTGATACCAATGTACACCTTTTCACAAAATAAAAATGCTAATATATGATCAAAATGAATTTAGATCTTGACCATTTTGAAGGGAGTTCACCTCCTTCTTTCTCTTGCCTCGCTTCTATCATTACCTTATCTCTTCTAGTTGTATTGAGTCCCAAAGGGTGAATTTCAACTCAACACTCAAATATCATTTAGCACATAAAACATATAAGAGTCATAATGTAACCATGCAACCTTCTCAAATAATACCCACAATTACAAGAAGGCAATAGGATTTAAATTATAATACATGAATCAACAGAGTTTATCTGCGAAGAATTTTATAGCTTTTAATCTATATAACTTCCTCTTCTCTCCCTGCGCTCCCGGGGGGGATATGTTTCCACAAAGATTTATTTATAAACAAAAGAGTAGCTCAAAATAGAATGGGGAGGTTGTTGGCTACTAGCGCCTCTCCCAAAGTAACATTTAGGCTTTCTAAGAGCCCTCTATCGAACAAATAGAGTATTTTTCCTTAAAAATGAGACATAAACACAATAGAAAAGAACATATAAGTGCAGTTGTCTTACAAGGGACACATAAGAAAAATAGAAAAAATATCCATAGATGATATTTACAAGGAAATTTCCTCATGGGGATAACAAAATGTGTTGAAATGCTCTTGCATCAAACAACCTCAAAACAAAAGATTTAATGGAATCATGTCCGTGAGGTTTGCAATAGTATTGTCATGCTTCAATGTTTTTGCTTGCTAATCTGGAGCATATATTTAGCTAGAATACCCTTCCATTTGACCATATATTCGTAACAATCCTTCTTTCTAGTCCTATTTGAAAATCTTTGGTCAAAACTCCTTTCCAAATATGTTTTTTGAGCTATAGGTAGTTGAGATTCCCACTGAATTTTCTCTTCTTCATCCTGTTTCTCTTCATCAAGTTCCTTATAAGGAAGCATATCTACAACATTAAATATAGGAGAAATCACCATATCATGCAATAACTCAATCTCATAAGCTTTTGCTAATAAATTTCTCAATACTTGACTGAGGCTAATCTTCTTTAATTTTAGCTTATTGTAATAATGTCATCGGAATTTTTCCTTCCACAAGTGTGCTAAAACTAGGTTCCCACTGAAAAATTTATCTTCATTCTCTTGAGATCAACTCTTCACTTGTATTTATGGTTTCTCTCATGTATTTGTCTCTTGGATTGTTCATTAATTATTTCCATGGATGTAGCAAATTCTTCTGCATTAGCACTAGGAATTGTTTCCTTCTCCAAATTTCTGAGTTTTAGAAATGCCTCTCGGGTGCATGGGGTAGAGAATTTGAAAATGTCTTTTTCCTATTCTCCTATTAGGATAATTATTATAGGAAAACTTAGCTTGTGGAAGAACTTGATCCCATTTCTTATTGTGCTCATTGACCAAACACCTCATCAAATTCCCCAAGATTCTATTGATCACTCCATATGTTTGGGGATGGTAGGATTAGTTGTATGCTAGGTTTAGTCCAAACTTCTTCCACCAATTCCTCCAAAAGTGTCCAACATGTTTTGTATCTTTGTTTGAGACTATACACCTATGTAGTCCATGTAGTCTCAGAACTTCTCTGAAAAACATATTGGTAATGTGAGTAGCACCATTCATTTTTGAATACGATATAAAGTATGCCATATTACAAAATCGATCCACCACTACAAAAATTGAGTCATTATACTTCTATGTTTTTGGAGAAACCAGAACAATGTCCATGCTAGTGGCTTCCCATTGCTTGTTTGGTATGTGAAACAACAAATAAAAGGCAACATTTTGTTATCTTCCTTTAGCATTTTGATGAATTATGCATCTATCCAATTTTTTTTGACATTAGTCTTCATACCTAGAAAGTAATAAAAATAACTCAGTTGTGCATCTCTTATCATGACCAAAATGAGTAGCTAGTCCCCCACTATTCTTCTTCTTCAAAAAATTTTCCCACATCAATCCTTTTGGAATGTATAACTTTCTTCCCTTTAACAACATTCCATCGTGAATCATGTATTCAAAATAAGGGTTTCATACCAGATTATAGGGTTTTAGCAAGACTCATGGATCTCCTTGAATTATGAAACTTGCTTGTATCATTCTTGGAGGTGTTCATTCCCCAAAGTGTTGACGAGAATTTCATACAAAATCAAATATCTCTTCATCAAAGCATCAAAAAAATTATGAGCATCCCCATGAATAAGTTTCAAAAAAAAATAATTTTTTTGCTTGTATTCAACCCATTTCGCATGTCTTTGGTTCAACTTGTCTTGTTTCGTTATGAATTATAATGCATGATTTTTCATATATAAAATAAAATATTTGGGCATAATATAATGACTCCAATTCTTTAAAGATTTAATAACTACATATAATTCATTGTCATAGGTAGAATATTTCCACTTAGTGTCATTCAATTCTTCACTTAAATAGATGATTGTGTTATCATATTGGCTAAGAACAACACTAATGGCCATTCAACTGGGACCACACTTCACCTAAAAGGGATTTTGGAAATCATAAAAATATTAAAATTGGCTTCTCTGTTATTTTCTCCTTCAATAATTTAAATGTCTCTTCAGTTGTAGTTGTCCACTTAAAAGGTTGTTACTCCTTTTTAATGGTCCCCACTATTAGTGCACAAATGTGATTGAAATTTAGACAAAAAATAATCTATAAATGCTGGCCAATTTGTGAAATATTCTCACCCTATGGAAACTTATTGGAGAAGGCCAATATTTAATGGATTTCACTTTTTCAAGGTTCATTTTCAATCATTTAGAGGAAATTAAAAATCATAAAGAAACTAATTTTGTCTTATTAAAAGAACACTTTTTCATATTTAAAAGTTTTTCTTGTCATAGCCTTATTAACACTAGTTTTAAAAATTTGAGTTGTTCTCTCTATCAGTAAACAACTGTGAATTCACCAATAAATCCTTTGAGGACCTCATTCACCAGCCTTATAAAAGTATTCGGTTGCATTGGTTAAGTGAAAGGGAAAAACCAACCATTCACACAAGACATCATTTGTTTTGAAAGTTGTATTCCATTCATCTCTTTGCCCCATTCTTCTATGATGATATTCACTCTTTTAATATATTTTTGAAAAAAATATTTTACAACTCAAACAATCCATTATATACCCATATAGTGTAAGTGAAATATATAGTTGATGGTTATTTTGCTTATAGCTCTCGAGTCAGTGCACACTCTCCAACCTCCATCTTTCTTTAGACTCTACACTACTAGTGAAACATAATGCTCAAACTTTCTCTAATCAATTTTTTGTCCAGAAACACCTTGACCTACCTTCTGAATTCCTCATTCTCCTTATGTCCCATCTTGTAGGTTCCCTTATTGGGTAGACTAGCTTCTGGGATCGGATCTATCTGATGGCTGATGCTTCTTACAAGTGGCAAGGTACTTGGAAACTCATCCATTATGATATCAGAAAACTCATATAATAATAATTGAATTTTACTAGGAAACTCACTCAAATTTGCATGTGTACGGAAATCTCTAGGCTTACCAATTAAATAAAATTGTACCTCTAATTCTTTCTTAATTTCTTGTAGCAACTCCTTCTGAGTCATCATCAACACAATTGGGCCTACTTCCTCTTTAACCTATTTATCCTCTAGTGGAAATAACACATGTTTGTGTTTGTCCTTTTCAAAAGATCATGTTTCCCTCCTTCTATCATGCATATCTCCCCTATCATATGTCCAATGTCTCCACAAAAAGGGGTGGAAAACATCCACAAGCGTGATGTCACACAACAGTTCATCTTGATAGTTGCCAATATGGAACAATTTTTCCATTGTTCACTTATCAAGATATGATGCCCTTTCTACATCTAGGCTACTTGATAAGGAGTGGGATGTTCTATATTCTATAATCCCAACTTATCCACCATCTTTATAGAAACCAAATTATCAGTACTGTCGTTATCAATGATCACCTTGTAGCATTTTCCTTTGAACCTACATATTGTCCTAAACAAGCTCCCTTTTGTTCAACTCTTTCTTCTCATTTTCACTTTGAATTAAAGCTCTCTCTAGCATTAGAGATTCACCCAACCTAGGAGTCTCATATTTGACCTTTATTTTGGTTGTATCATCCATAGCTTCTACAACATGTGATCCTCTTTTATTTGATGATTTATTCTCAAGAAAATTCCATGACATATGTCTTTCCTTCACACACATGTAACACCTAACTTATCTTTCTATGCCCCTGCCACATGGGAAAAATATTCTGCCCCTAAGAAATCAACAAATTAAAGAGGAGCACAATATTCAACCTACATGGCTAGCTCTAATATTCAACATGTAGAATTTCTTTATATATTCCTTCACTATCATAGAATTTTGCCTCAAATTTTGCACCTACCTAAACAAATTAAGTTGATAGTCTTTGGGCATGAACCTTCTCTTTACTAGTAGAAAATGAGAAATTAGTGACTAGGTGACTAAAAAACATAGTCACGACAGCTTTTCCAAGTGAAATACTACAAAGAATGAGCAATCTTAAGTGACCAAACTAAAAAGGACTAACATAAATCACTAATTTAGTCACAACTTAAAATATGTGACTAGCTGGAGGCTAGGGTTTCACATATCAGGATAACAGAACTTCAGCGGTGGGGTAAGGAGGCTCGGGAGGAGTGAAGAGGGCTCAAGCAATCGCGGGCAGAGACTAGTAGGGGTAAAAAGAAAGGCAGAAGGAAGAAAGAAACCGGGTGGGGCTGAAAGGAACCATGGATGGAGATCAGGGGAGGGGAGAGATCCCCTCCTTCAAAAACGTGGTAGCTGGCGAAACCAGCAGAGGAGGGTCGCACAGAATGCAGCAGGAGAATGATAAAAATACACCAGTATTGGGAAGTCGATGGCAAGAAAGAATGGGGGGCAGATGCTTACCCAAGGCACAGAAAAAACCGAGGTACGTTATCCCTAACAATAAACTGGAAGATTATCGTTGCTATATGAAAGATCATGCATTGATCTGTAAGTTGATAGGGTTTTGGCCATCTGAAAAGGATCTATCGAAATGGATTCAACTAAGATGGAAGCCAAAAGGACATATAGACCTGAAACTTGGTGCTAAGGGATTCTTTACAGTCATTTTTGCAAACCTTGAAGACAAAGAGAGAATATTTGAGGAAGGACCATATTTCATGAACAATGCTAGTCTATTTATGAGGCACTGGGAAGATAGATACAACCCAGATGCGGATAAGTTATTGGCAGCACCCATATGGGTCAGACTGTTTGGGTTACCAACGGAATTTTGGGACCCTAAGGTACTGGAGGGGATTGGGAACTCGATCGGGGCCTTTGTCAAAGTGGCATAATCGACCAAAAGAGGAAAATACACATCATACGCAAGGATATGTGTGTACATGAACATAGCAGAACCTTTGTCGGAGTATATAGAGGTGGAATATCATGACGAAATATGGCAGCAGCCAATAGATTACGAACACATCCCCTTTAGATGTCGCAGGTGCCATGAGTACGGACATCTCTTCAGACAATGTCCACAGAACAGAGAAGGGGAGGCCACAAGAATACTGGAGGAGGAGAGCAGGAAAGTAGAAGGGTCAGACATAGGAGAAAGGGGTTTCAAGGAAGTTCAGAGAAGACAAAAACCAAAATCAGAAGGGGTACGAGGGCAAGAAAAAGAAAAGATTATACCGACTGAAAATCAGAATAAGTTCCAGGTCCTTCAGGATGAGGAAGAGGAAACGGAAGATGGGAAGAGGACGGAGGAGGAAAATAAGAATGTTCCTATGGAAATCATAACTGAGACCACAGGTAAAAATATAAGCCAGATTAGAGAAACAGAAGTAGAGATGGGAGGAAGCCAGGAAAATACAGTGGAACAAATGATGAAGGGATCAGATAATCGAAAAGAAAATGGGACGGAAGAAGAAAGAATAATGAAGAAGTTGCTCCAAGAGTGGAAGAACCTATATGAAAGATTCATCCCAGAGTCGGAGAAACAACAATATAAGGAAGCATTCCAAAAATACAAGGAGAAGACAGGTTGTATGTTAGAGATCGGAGCAGATCAAATAGGATCTCAAGGAACTCAAAACCTGGGAATGGACGGCAGTGTCAAAGGAGGCAGAAAAAGAGGAAGGCGAACAATAAACGAGATGATTCAAGTAGTGGGAGAAACTCTAGTCAATTCAGGATGACTGATACCTCTATCAGAGGTATTTCAGCAACCCTCAAAAAGTTATAAATGATCATTACAAGTTGGAATATTATGGGACTCAACAGTAAGGGCAAGCAGAGATATTTGAAAGAAAGATTGAAGAAGGACAAACCTAGTATAATGCTAATTCAGGAAATAAAAATGGATCAGCAATAGTTACAAGAAATTATGAAAAGGATGAGACCTGAATATGAGGTTATGTCTCAAGATGCAAACGGTTCAGCAGATGGTCTAGCAATTTTATGGAATCCCGAGGAAGTTATTTTTGAAAACTGGATTAGCCTCCCTAGGATTCTTTCAGGATTGTTCAGGTTAACAGGAATGGAAAACAGAATTCTCATCTCCGGGGTTTATGGCCCCCACTTACCTAGAGGCTGGAAGGAATTCCTTAAAAATGTATAGACAATAAGAAGAATTATGCCTGGTAACCTATGGATAATTGGAGGAGATTTTAACTTGATCCGGGAGTTAGGTGAGAAGAAAGGAGGGATAAGGCGAACAGACCAGAGTATGGAGGATTTTAATGAGCTAATAACACAACAGAGACTTCTTGATACTCCCACATCTAACGGTGTCTTTACATGGAACAATAGGAGGGGTGGAAGAAACCAGATAGCTTCGAGGTTGGACAGGTTTCTCCTATCTGAACAAATTCTAAACCGAGATGTCTTTATAGAAACAAAAATCCTTCCTGGTCTAGGTTCAGACCACTGGCTGATCCGATTAGAAATCGATATCAAGAAAAACAAAGGAAATAAACCTTTCCGTTTTGAGGTTTTTTGGCTCAGAAATCCTGAGTTTTTACACAAAGTGGAATAATGGTGGACGCAGAGTAGAGTTAAAGGGAAAGGGAAAATGCATACCTTTCAACTGAAGCTCAAGGAAATCAAAAGCAAAATTAGAAAGTGGAATAGAGAGGAATTCGGGCACATTATGGAGGAAAAGCAAAAATTAGAACAAGAAATGGAGGATATCCAGCAGCAGATAATCTGGGAAGGAAGGAATGAAGAACGAAGTAAAGAGGAGGGCAGAATAATTAATCAGTTGGAAGAAAGAAGAAAGCAGGAGGAGATTATGTGGCGACAAAAGTCAAGAATACAGTGGTTGCGCGAACGAGAAAGGAATACAAAATTTTTCCACCAAGAAATGATACAGAACAGACAAAGGAACCGGATTTTATCAATTAAAAACACAGAGGGGGAAAGGGTGATCGAGCAGGAAGGAATAGAAAGAGTCCCAGTGGAGTATCATAAATAAATCCTCACTGAATCGCAAGAGGCACGGGGAGAAGAAATTGATCAGATCTGCAAGGAGATACCAAGAATCATAACAACGGAACAGAATAAGGCCTTGATGAGAGCGGCTACTATGGAAGAGGTTGAGGAGGTGGTTATGAATATGAAAAAAGGCAAGGATCCAGGGCCCGATGGATTCACAATAGAATTCTACCAGGCAGGATGGCACTTCTTGGGGCAGGAAATCTTGGAAGCTGTCGAGGAATCAAGACTGAAGCAAAAGATCTGGCCAGGTATTAATTCGACCTTTCTAACCTTGATCCCTAAAAGTAACAAATCAGAGGATGCTCAAGGATTTTGCCCAATAGCTTTATGTAATGTTATTTATAAGATCATAGCCACCCTGATTGCAAAAAGATTAAAACCTTTACTTCCTAGTATCTTATCTCAAGAACAAACTGGTTTTGTCGAGGGGCGACAAATCCTGAATGGTATAGTCGTTACTCAGGAGATGATTCACTCCCTAAATAAAAAGAAACAGAGGGGAATGATGATAAAACTGGATCTTTCAAAAGCATATGATCGACTGAGCTGGAGATACCTCAGAATGGTGCTTGAAGCTTATGGTTTTGAAAAGAGATGGATCGAATGGATATATAGCATGATCTCAACTCCCATCTTCTCAATTATGGTAAATGGTATCCCAACAAATACTTTTAATGCAACAAGGGGTATAAGACTAGGAGACCCTATTTCTCCCTTTCTTTTCATATTGGCAGCTGAAGGGCTTGGAAGAATCATCAAAAGAGAACTCAGGTAAAAGAGAATCAAAGGCCTAAAACTGTGGGGAAACAATTTGGCAATAACGCATCAACAATTTGTTGATGACATAATGTTATTTGGAGAACTAACTATCAAAGAGGTGAGGATGATCAAGAAAGTGCTGAACATCTTCATGAAGGCCTCAAGCATGGAGGTTAATAAGGAAAAATCATGTACATTTATTTTTAACACCCCTGAGGCCATTAAAGCTCATCTAACTAGAACTCTGGGCTTCAGACAGGGAGACCTTCCCACTAAGTACTTAGGGAACCAACTGGGTATACATCCCACCTGGATGAAAAATTGGCAGGAGGTGATAGACAAAATAAAGAAGCGTCTGACAAGCTGGTCCTTCAGGTCCTTGAACATAGCTAGTCAAATTGTGTTGTTAAAATCTGTCCTGCAGGCGATTCCTATCTATCCTTTGTCCATTAGAGCGACATCCAAAGGAGTATGCACAAAGTTGAAAGAAATATTTGGAAAGTTTATCTAGGGAGGACCTAAACAACAAAGTAAATGGGCCTTAGTTTCATGGAAAAACCTGGTAAAAAGAAAGGAGGAGGGAGGACTGGGTATAAGGGATCCTGAAATGCTAAACAAGATTCTAGGTGCAAAATTATGGTGGAGATGGCTACAAGGAGGAAAGGATGTTTGGAAAAAAATATGGGAACTAAAATACAACATGCCAGAATCAACAACAAGTAAACTAAGAATTGAGGAAGTCCCAAAAGGGTCCTCTATATGGGAATTAGCAAGTCAGAATCGAGATGTGGTCAATAAAAATGCTTTCTGGGAGATTCTGGGAGGAGGCAATGCCAAATTTTGGGAGGAAGGGTGGCAGAAGAAAGATAAAATGGCAAAGATTCAGACCTTACAAGAGATTAAGCAGAAAGCGAAGATGGCAGGTTTGGAATATGTTAAAGACTACTGGACAAGTGAAGAGACCAGTGGAATATGGAGAACCTGGAGGAAACCTGAGGAATGGTTTGAAAACATACCCCAAGAGATGGAGAAAAACTACACTAAGGAAGTAGAACTGAGAAAGATAAAGACTAGACCAGGAATGGATATCCTTAGATGGGGAAGATCAATGAAAGGGACTTTCACAATGAAGGAAGCCTACTACTTGACAACAAACCAGGGAAGGGCAGACAAAGCTATGGACTAGAGAATAATATGGGAAGGAAAATGGTGGCTGAAAATTACAATCTTCGCATGGCTGGTAAGTCAAGGACGGATCCTAACTTGGGACAAAATCCAAAAGAGAGGATATTATGGACCATCGAAGTGTAGTTTATGCAATAGAGAAGAGTAAAATCAGGAGCATCTCTTAAACAAATGCCGTTATGCAGGAAACGTATGGGAAAAGATAGAAACGCTCTTTGGGAAGACAATGAGAGACCCCAGCAGCATTCAGAAAACCATAATGCAATGGGGAAAAGGACAATTTCAAAGCCAGGTAGTAAGAAGGATCTGGAGCTTATCGATAGGTTTTGTGATCTGGTTCCGATGGAAAGAATGCAACAGGAGGATTTTCAGGGGGCAAAACAATCAACCTGAAAGAACTTGGGAGGAGGTACGTAAAGCGATCAAGGAAATTGTTCTATCTGAGACATGGGAGGAGGAAGACTGGAAAATGAATCAAGAAGAAGGAAGAATAGTGGCCAAACTAAATATGGAATTCAACATGATTTACCCCAGAAAAGAAAAGAAAAGTAAACCCCAAGGACAAAGCCCCAACCAATTCAGATACCCTGGCGATCATTTCATAGAACTGAACTTTGACGGTGCGTCGAAGGGTAACCCTGGTCCAGCAGGCCTAGGTGGTATCTTCAGAGATGGCAAAGGTAAAACAAGGTGGGTATTCACGGAATGGGGAGGAGAGATGACGAAAAATGAGGCGGAACTTTGGGTGCTTCACCAAGGTTTGAGAATAGTAATAAGGAACAGATATATGAACCTGGAGATAGAAGGGGATTCACAGATCACGATAGGGATGCTGAGGAAAGTGAAGGATGGACAGAGTTGGGAGAAAGTTGCAAAAAGCTGGAGGACAGCAGGCATTATTCAGGATATAGAGGTATTGCTAAATCAAATAGACTATAAAATAATTAACCATGTAAGACGTAATGGAAGCAAGGCTGCGGACCTCTTGGCTAATTGGGGGAGCAAAGAGGTGACCTACAAATTGGACAGAAACTGACTGTCATGAGAAGTGGATCACAATTGGGAGGGTCTTAAAAATATAATTACTCAAGACCATCATGAAGCAACCACAGTCTAAAAGAACGAGGACAAGCCACCCGATCGGGTTGAGGAAGGTGACAGGTAAATCCATTAAGAGGCGACGGTGGGCAAGGACAGACAGCGCAGCTAGATCTCAGGGAATGATGGTAACAGGAAACTGGAGCGGTGCGATGGATCACAGATCGAAGCGAAAGGACAACAGGGTACTGAGGAATGGAGGTGGCGATGTCAGGATGTCAGATGAAGGACAAGGAAATGATTGCGAGGAGACATGGGACAACAGAGCGCGCAGGGAGGTGGAGCCTAGATGCATGAAGAAGGGAGGTATAAGGAAGGTAGGGTGGCGAAGAGGGACGAGAAAAATTGCATGCAGGGAAACCGGAGAGGGAGGAGGAAAGTGACATAATATAGCCAGGATAGAGCATAGTTTAGGAAGCAGGGTGGAGAGAAGAGGGGCGAGCAAACCGGAGACAAAGAACGAGGAAAGAATGGCAACAGAAGGAAGCAGAATGGCAGGAAGATGGATGCGAAGCAGAGTTGAAGAAGGGGACCAGAGCAGAGGGAGCCAGGACGTGAAGGGAAAGGGGAAATCGGAGGAGGATCTCGAGCAATTTTACATTCTGGTATATGAAGTTTCAGAGGACGATAGTGAAGACCACGAAGATGAATTTGAAATGGCAGCGGAAGGAAATGTTAATCGTGGTCAAAAGGAGCAGGGTATTGGAAACAGAGCCAGGAAAAGGGGCCGGGAGGAAGCTGAAGGTAAACAGGAACCGGGTGACGTGGTTGGGAGAGGCAGGCGAGGACGAGGGCGAGGTCGCCGTGGAAGGGGAAGTCAGAGTAGGCGAGGAATAGGCGATGGGAGGAGCAGAAGGGACCGCCGCTATCGTGAAGGTACAGTAGAAGATGGGGAGACTAGTGCGGGAGCTGAAGGAAGATAGGGGAGGAGAACTATAGAGACAAGAGTCCGAACAACAGAGAGAGCCTATAATGAGAGAAAAAACCCGAAAATCAGAAGAATAATAGAGCATTGGGAGGAGGAAGCCATTCAGGCACAGTCAGAGGAAGAAATGGAGGATTGGATGCATCTTATGCCGGACCCTGGCCACACCCGAGGCAGAATGACACTGTATAAGCAATCCCTGCACCTCTATTGGGTCATGAAAAGACTTATGGCATAAGCCATGGAACAGATAACCTTAGAAATGGTTGAATTGTCACAGGGCATACCAAACTTGAAGAAAGAGCTGAAGAACATCCTAATCACCCTGCTCATGCAAGACAAGAGGCTGGAGGATCTTCAGCAGCAGCTAGAGGCGAATGGCTTGGTGATCAAGAAGTAAAAGGAGCAGCATGAGGACGCCGGGACTCAATGAAGACAGGCATGGTTTCTGACATAGATAGAAAATGCAAATTTAAGTTTTTCTTTAGATATGTATAGGACTTATGATAAGACTTATATGCAGCTAGATGTCAATGTTAATAGTTACCAGATGAATGTTTACAAAGCTTGGAAAGACAATATGAAAACCTTTTATTTTTGGTCTGTAGTCAAAAACTATAGATGGTCAATATACCTGATTTCCCCTCGGGGCAGGTTGAGACCACCTTAAGATTGTAATAGTTTCCTTTTTGCTAATAGAAAATGGTAACTCCCCAGCTTACAAAAAAAATAAAAATATGTGACTAGCTAATAAGTAATACAACAAAAATTGAATAACATGAATGACTAATTTAGTCTAAGAACAAAAATACAACTACCTAACAAGTACTACAATAATATGAATCAACTTTTTTATGATAGTCATCTTAATTGTGTCAAGCAATCTAAACTTAGAAGTGATAGGGGATTGAAAGGTTGTTGAATATTGGTTGAAATGTTATCCTTCCTTAAACATTTCTTCATCCTGAATGGTGTATAGGTGAGCCATCTTTGCACTATGTATCTCTAATAATTTGTAATTTTAAAAATATCTATTTTTAATAAAAA
>APFE030512691.1:262334-308843 GCA_000404065.3 Pinus taeda
ATTTCCAAAGCTTGTTTTGAAGAGCTGAGGTCTGAGACTTGCTTAGGAGGCTGGTATAGGTGGTGATAGACCCATACTGACTGCAAATAATCAAGGTGACGATATTTTTGTGTAACACACATCTCCTTCTCTTAGCTCTATACTTTCTATGAAGAGCCTTGAATAAATCAGGTTGAAGGAAATTCCTTTCCCTGCTTTTTTAGGAAAGAGATAAGAGATTGCTGGCAGCAGGTAGCCAAATCTGACAAGTAGTGAGGGTACATGTAAGATACAAAGCAAGGATTAATGCAAAAGAGTGTACTGAATATATACATATCATCAAACATATTTCATCCCACTTACGATTCCTTGCATCATGCCTGGTTAGTCATAAGATCATGTTGGTCACAACCTCCGTAGCTTAAATAAACAAATGGTAATACTCTTCATCTTCTAAGTTATGTAATAAACAAGTGAAAGGGAGCAAGACATGAAGAGGAAACACATGGAATGACTTTCAGTTCTTTCAACCATGCATGTCATTGAAGACAGAATGATTCGACAATGATAAGAAACATTTTAAGCTACACTAAGAGGTGTATTTCAAAATATGTGCTTTGTTTTCCATACCTAGCCTCCAAAGGGTTATGCATCAGATGGATTCTTCATGTGGTACTAATATTCTCTCATACCTTTGGTTTCTCGGTCTTCTTATTTTTCTCCTTAGCTCCTTGAGAGTCATCTATCATGTCATCATTCTTCATGGCCCTTGAGAGACACAATTGTGTAGTTTTAGCGGGCAATGACTATTGCGGGATGAGGCCTTGGGGGGACACATTTACATAGTTTTAGGATGCGAGCCACTGCTATGGGATGAGGCCCTAGGAGGACACGTCTACACAGTTTCAGGATGCAAGGTAGACTAGGTAGTTAAGGGACAAACTACACAATTTCTTGAGACAATGGGTTCCGGCTGAGGGAAGGAGATTGGAGGAAATCACTTTGCAGTTTTGAATGCTAAGGGAGGGAAGGAGATCTTTGAAGAAGGAGTGGGCTGCTCGCTTTATGCCTTCAGAATCTTTAACCACATTGTTTTTATAGTGAATTTCATTCACTGTTTTGAAGTACTTGCATGCTTCAGCTTGCTTATGGAAGTAGCTTGTATTTTTGTCTCCGACCTGTAACCAAAGATTTCTCGACTTCTTTCTCCACAACTCTTCTTAATCCCTACTTTCTGTATGGATTTATTTTTGCAGCTCGACTTATTTCTAAAGAAGGATTTGAGTTACATTGTAATTCTCCATTGTTAATTGATGGCCTGCTAAACTGTCATGCATCTCCTTTCTTTTGGTGGTGGGCATTTTCAACCTTTTAGCCCACTCCTTGAGCTCCCTTTTAAGTCTCCTCATTTTTTCCTCCACAGGATTAAGTGAATAGATGGATGAACGGGATTAACAGGAGATGAATGGCGGTGATCTTATCGTATGGGATTAAGTGAATAGACGGATGGATTGATCAACAAACAGGATTAATGAAAGATGAGCAGTGGAGATCTTATCGCGGAGACTAAGTGAATAAATGGATGGATTAATCAACGAATATGATTAACAAAAGATGAGCAATGAAGATCTTATCACGAAGATTAAGTGAATAGATGGATGGATCACGTCAAGTAACGTGTCATCATAAGGGTGGAAAATGTGCGAAATGATGGAGTGGTCTTCGTAGGTGGTAAGTAGTTTCTCGCGTGCCCTCAAAGGTGTGAGTGGAATTCCTAAATTTTACGCGATTAGCCTAAGTGAGTGACACGTAGCAAGAGAAAACCACTTTTCTCATGTGCTCTCAACCAGATTTTGGTCATGCAAGAATTCACATGAGATTGCACGATATTCGTTGGATCATGCGGGATTGATCAACGGTGGAGATCATCCAAGCTAGTTGGCGATCAGGTGACACGATATTCGTTGGATCAAGTGAGCCAGATCGAAGGTGGAGATCAACCAAGCTAGCTTGTGAGTGGGTGACATGGTAGCTGTTGGATCAAGTGAGGCAGATCGGTGGTGGAGATTTGGAGCGCATAAAGTCAAACATTGAAATGAATACGTCGGCTATGCGACACGCAGTTTAACGGTGATTGGTCAGGTTTGTTGTGGATAAAACGGTAAGGAAATCTACAGGTATAATTTACTTAAGACGTGATTTATTAGCTTCCGCTTAAGAATTTCGTGCTAAAGGAAATGAGAATATGCATGAGATCGTATTACAAAAAGAGAGTGATGGAAAGAGATGACGATGAAATGAACCAAGTACTGAATCAAGACAACAAACTCCAAAGCTCATGCGATAACTAGAAATTTGTGTTTTTGGGGTTTCTAAAGGGTATCTTCCTCAAGTCATGGTCCCAGAGGGAGGAGGTGAGGCCAAGACATCTGCTGACAACCTTATGGGGATCTTTTTCTCATTTCTAACCTGCAAATTGAAAAAGGGCACAAATGGAAGCAAACTAAAACACAACCAATCTACACTACACTGTTGTAATGGAAATGCAGCTACTTAAGCAAATGAATGATTAAACGATTAAGCAAATGAATGATTTGACCAAGGTTTTTGCCAAAATTCCTTGGTTTTATCCTTTAATCCTGCGTTAAATGCACATTAGACCACAAAGAAAAATATCCAACTCTAACTCATCTCATAAACAAAATATAATAAAAAATATGCAATAAGTTGTGAGAATAGTTGGTTTGACTAAGCTAGGAGGTGAACTAAGGCCCATATAATTACCCAATGACGAGGCTCATCAATGACATCCTGATCTTCAGCCAGAGTTAGTAAGAGCACCTTCACCACATCCAACAGGTTCTCCAAATAGTGTGGCAACATAAGCTGTGTGCCGATTTGGAGAGATGTACTTTCAGCATGACCTAGGTTCAGTATTTGGGATACATTATTGATGAACGGAGGGTGCAGGTGGATCCAGCCAAGATTCAAGTCATTCAATATTGGCCAACCCCAACCACTCTAACAGAGCTCCACAACCTTTTGGGACTTGCTAATTTCTATCGCAGGTTTGTGTTGGGGTTCTCCCATATCACTTGGACCTTGAGTCAAGTCACCAAAGGAGGAGTGAAAGAAAAATTATTTTGGTCTGAATCTCAATAGAAGGCATTCACAGTGTTGAAACATCCTATGAAGAGTCATAACATTTAACTTGGAATCATGGCCCACCATGATCATCTAAAAATTAATTGAAATAGAACTAAACCCCAATTTAGGGATTGGGTGGATCATACGGTGGGACTATTCTAATGGGAACCCTAAATAAATGACTTGAAAACCCCTTTATATTCTACCTTATTGTCATTCATCTCCCAAATTTCTTGTTGGCTACACAAGTCCTAGAAAACATGGCAAGGAAGATGAGAGGGAGCTGACAAGGACATTAGGTTGTCCTATAACATCATAAAGTGCATCCACATGGATGAACATGGAATGGGAATTAAGGTCATAAAGTAGACTAGAGTGTTAGATAAATAGGGTGCATCAAAATATTTTTTGAGTGTCCCAAAGGGAAATATACAATTCTTATCTCCTCTAAAATACAATATACATTTATTGTGGTGATAATAACCACAAGATTCTTATAACTAGTGGTATAGTGCTTGGTCATGAATGAATATGCGGAAAAGAAATCTAAAGCTTTCGACTCACTGGCATAAAATAGATCATGGGGCCGAATCAAAATTTCAAGGGACACGTCAAGGATCTCCGGTAAAATGGGGTTAGTAGCCAAAGACTACCTTCCAAATAATTTAAGGAGAGTAGGGAATATTTAGAGGAGGCCAACTCAAGAAACCATAATAAAGAAAAGGGGGAAGCTATCTAAAAAATATGGTTAGAGTAGGCATCAAAATCCCCATCCTTGAACGAAATGTTTGTTTACATAGGGCTCGTGAGAGAATATGGGATGGAGGGTAGATTGGCATGGTCAGAAAATGAGAGAAGGGTTTTATCTACTAAAGGAATATGGGATGGAGGTTATGTCTAAGTTCATGGAAGCTTTTAGATTTTTTACAAGGTTGGAGGTGGATGTATCACAACAAAGGAGCTTGGGACAGTAATGCATTCTTTGGGTTGAAACCCCAATGTATATTGGAAGTTGTCCAAATGTTTTATATTCAATAATCCAGTCCTTAATACAATAAACCTCAAAAGAGTAGTTCTAATTTGCCTGTAAATGCAACATATTAAATACACCATTCGAAATTGATTTTACCAAGGAGAATCAAAGAAATAGATGAGTATGGTCATCCGTTGCCTCCATACAGAGTAAACAACAACCATGCCCACTCTGCCCTTTACGACACAAATTTTCCCATGCCAAGATGAAGCCAGAAAGATACATTTACTGATATTCTTAGGCAGAGCAAAAATATGAAGCCAATATACAAAGATGCTCTGAAGGATTGCTCGAACTAGAGTCAACTTTCCTCCTAGGGAGAGCCACCTGTGTACCCATGATAAAAGTATACATTGGATTTTCTTTATAAGTCAGATCCAATCCTTAATTCCATAACAATTACGTTAGAGTATAAATCTAAGATATTTAAAATCTGCATCTAGTGCAGTGGAGATACCACCAAAAATATGATAAATCTCCAGTATCAATGCACCATCTGGGTAAGAAGAAATCATATGAGATTTAATATTATTCATAAGGAGTCTAGAGACTGATAAAAAGAGGTCAATCTACCAAATAGTAACACATCATCGACAAAAATCAAAGGAGTAACTATGACTTGTCTACCTACACACTTGCAGCCAAAATTACATTTAATCCATCTACCTCCATTCCTGCAACCAAAATTACCGCCCTTGTGAATTTTGTGACTAATTCTTCCAAAATCCAATCTTTTATCCTCAACGTCTTCTTCTCGCAAAAGTTGTCATAGATAATTTTCCTCCACCGTCCTTGTAGAAATTATGGTGTAGAGTTGCAACTACTCATGAAGTTTTAATCAAAATCATAGGACACAAACCTACTCTAATGCTCTCTGGAAGGTAATTCACAATTTAGAACAAAAATTTCATACATGCAATAACAAATAACACACATGCACACAAAATTTTTCCTAGGGAAAACAATATACTAAAAACCCCAATGTATGCTTGCATTAATATGACCAATAGAAATGTATTGCAATTTATTTGCTCAACTAAGCACAACCTACAAGTGAATGACCTGTCTCTCTACTCACTGAGAAGCTCTAACCTAGACTTAGTAAATTTCTACCTCTTCTTGAGCTCATATTTTCTTGTGCAATTGCTTGAGAAATTAAGCCCCTATTATTTAGGAATTTTTACAAAATGGATTACGAAATTCCAAAGGTTGATCATCTAACTGCATGCAAACTTGTACACTCAAGTCTAGTCTATAGTTGATGATACACTGCCTTGGAATCTCCACCACAGTTGGGGAACTAGAATTCTCCATGCATTAGATATTTTAGATTGATTGATCAGTTAACTAGATGATCACCGAGTTTGACTGAAGTCCCACTGCACAATTGGCCTTCCACTAGTTCCTCAAGCAGTTGGAACTAGTTTAACTGAAAACAACTTGAGATATCCAACTTTGATTGCTACAAATTAGAAATCATACATGCTTAACTGAACTCTAACTCCTCAAACTTGAATTTACTGAGTAAACCAGGTGACACAAGCCATGTCACACAAGTTAGCTGCATCCAAGCTGTCTGTTGATGTGGAAATTCAAATTTTCTCAATTTAATCAAGGAAAAATCAAATTGAGAATTTCTTGATACACCTTTCAAGACTCCCTCTCTACAAGAAACGGATTATCAACCACCCCTATCCTACACCTACGGAATTTGAACTTCCCTCTTGACAAATCTTTTGTCAAAATTGTCAACATGTTACTCCTTTATTAGAATGGAGTGTAGCAACATCATCTGCCTCTAGACACAGTCTCGTAAATGGTGATATTGGATATCTATATTCTTGGATCGATAGTGAAATATAGGATTCTCAGAGATATTGATGCAACTCTGATTATCACAATTGGATCCATCATCTAATCAAATAGTCCAACAAGTATCTTTCTCATCCATATCGCCTCACATGTTTCTTGACTTGCAACCATGTATTATGCTTCTGTCTAGCCGAGAACCATAGATCTTTGCTTCCTGTCATACCAAGAAACAACTACGGACCCAACACTAAAAGATACACTTGATGTACTCTTTTGTTCTAATGGACTTCGTGTCCAATCTGCATCCGTGAAGCCACACAACTTCACTCCCTTTGCTCGTCTGTACCATAGTCCAAACTAGGTAGTGCCTGTGGGGTACTATAAAACATGCTTAGTTCCCTTCCAAAATATTTGGTTGACCTAACCATAGCTTGGCTTAGCTCGTTGACTGCACATCACATATCTAGTCATGTGTTCACAAGATACATGAGTGGACCCACTAGCTATCGATAAATGGTAGCATCCACTTCACCTGAAGTGGCATCCTCCTTCCTCTAGTTGTTCGTTAGAGGTGTTTCCATGGGTTTACAAATATCCATGTAGAATCTCTGTAGTATCTCATTTTCATACTTGCCTTGAGAGACAAATAATTCCCCATCAGCTTGTCATACTTCCAACCTGATAAATTAGTGCATGAGACCCGTGTCCTTCATTTCAAATTCCCTTGCAAGGTCCTCCTTGTAAGATATGGTCAATGGCTCATCACTAGTTAAAATAAAATTATCGACATATAAGAAAATAATAAGAAATTTTCCTTCTATCCATATATGATGAGGTTCACATCTGCTTCACTTATGGTGAAGCCCAAATCGGTGAGATAACTATCGATCTTGGTGTACCAAGCACAAGGTGCTTGTTTGAGATTGTACAACGCTCACTTGAGTCTGCACACATGAGACTCTTGATCAAATGTCTCAAAACCTTTTCGCTACTCTATGTACACCTCCTCCTTAATAACCCCATTCAGAAATGTTGTTTTTACACCCATATGGTGGATATTCCACCCCATCTACTTAGCCAGACCAATAATTGATTTAATGGATGAGTACCTTACTACAAGAGAAAATGTTTCCTGATAGTCAATTCCCTCAACTTGAGAGTACCCCTTGGCCACAAATCTGGCCTTAGACTTCCCTATGCTTCCGTTTGTTGCCTGCTTCACCTTGAAGATCCATCTCAAACCCACTATTGATTTATATGTTTTTCTTGGGACCTTTTCCCAAACAAGATTCTTTGCAATGGATTCATATTCCTCCAACATTTCATCAACCCATACAGGTTTCTCTATTTATTCCTCAAAATAGGATTGCTTAATCTCTATAAGCTTAGTCATAAGAGCCATGTAGCTAGTGTACCTCTCAGGTGACCTCCTTTGCTTATGCAAATTTGAAGGATATCTCACATTCTCCCTCGCATCCTGCACAAGTCTATCAACTTCCATGCTTATTTTTCTGCCTTCTCTGGATATTTTTCTTTAGTGAATGTCTCCACCCTCTGCTCCACAATTTGTGGTTGCTCTACAACTTCCTGAGGTTCCTCTTTTTGAGCTAAAATCTTATCTTTTGGTGGCATCTATATCTCCCTCTCACGAGAGCACCACATAGATTTTTCCTCATCAAAATTTACATCCGTTCACACAACTATCATTATGAGTGATGGAAAGTACACATGTTAGTTGTGAGGAGTTTCTGTGTAACCCACAAATACCCCGAATTATGCGGTCAAATAAATCTTATTCCTTGAGTCTTTGGAGACATGGCAGTAAACAGAGGCTCCAAAAATCTTGAAGTGCGACACATCCAAATTTATTCCTTAGAAAGCATCCTCCGGTGCAATCATGCCAAGAATCTGATGAGAACTTTAGTTCTACAAACACACTGTTGTATTGCATGCCTCAACCCACAAATGTAAAGGTAGGCCTTGGTTATGCAACATTGCCCTCGTTGCTCCAAAATTCTATGGATATTTCTTTCAACCACTCCATTCTGATGTGGGTTACAGGGTGTTGTCAACTCTCGTCGAATGGCTTCTTTTGCACATAAATTTTTAAATTCATTCAATACATACTCACCTCCATTATTGCTCCTGAGAACCTTCACCTTCTTGTTGTTTTCTTTCTCAACCAGTGCCTTGAATTCTACGAACTTGGAGAATGTCTCATCTTTCTTCCTCATGAAGAGATCCAACACTTATGTGAGAAGTCATCAATAAAAAGGACAAAATATTTGTGTCAAGCAGTGGAGGCTATCAAGAAAGGTCCACAGACATCAAAGTGGATCCTTTCTTGGAATGCATGCACTTTGTTGTCCCGATCATGAAATGAGGATTTTATGTACTTCCCCAAGGTACATCCTTTACATACATCCTGGTGCTCAAGTGCTCCTTTAGGGAGGCTAGTGGATATTTTTTTTATAATATTCGAGGTGCCATGATCCAAATGGGAAAGGCTTATGTGCTAAAGTTCACCTACATCATGGCCCTGCACTTTCTCTTCCTTAGTTTTTAATGAAATATAATCTTCCACATCTAACTTATATAGATTCTTCAAACAAACCTCGATCTTCTTCACCTGTCTCATGGCTATGTGTATTAGGAATGTTTTTCCTTTGTTGAAGATCACGTCATAACCACGGTCTTCCAAAACTGCAATAGAGATGAGATTTTTCTTTAGGCCTAGAAAAAACATGATATCCTTGAGCCTGAGAGGGGACCCTGACTCCCTCTGAAAGGTGATTATACCAATACTGGTCATGTTGTACCTTTTTTCATCCCCTAGCTTGATGTACACCTTGAGATATTTCTCCTCCAAGTCACTGAAAATGTCTCTACACCCTGTCATGTGGAACAATGCACCTAAGTCCTAGTACCACACGCTCCCCATCACTATATTGGACATGCATGCGATAAGGGTAAAGTCAAGGTCAAACTATAAATCCAAGGCTTCAACCACTGCTCCTCCTAAGGTCTTCTTGATTCCCTTTTTCTGTGGGCACTTCGTGGTATAATGCTCGTATTCATGAAAATGGAAGCATTTAATTTTTGACAAATCTTTCTTCTTTCTCCCTTGGTTGGATTTTGGTTTGGCTTGAGATTTATTCCCCTTTTCAACCAATGCAAAGTTTTCTTCATCCTTTCCCTTGGATGAGGTCCCATCTCTGGTATTTTGCCTTATTTCCTCTTGTACCAAATCATACCATAAGTGTTCCCAATTCGGTAGTTTCTCCCTCCCGTTCACTTAATCTTGATAGTTATGCCAAATCTTGGGAAGGCCCAAGAGGGATATTCTTACCAAGTCATCCTTTGAAAGAGTAACACCAACTCCTGCAAGCTCATCACGAACTTGTGTGAGCCTCCTCAGATATTGCAGGATAAAGCCATTCTTCTACATCTTGATATTTCAAAGTTTATCCTTGAGCACCAACTTTTTGTGGTCACTACCATTCTAGAATAGATTTGTGAGTGCCCACCACATTCCATAAGGATTTTCTTTCCCATGGAGGTTGTTGACAATGTGATCTCATACTCCCTCCAATATTATTGTCCACACCTTGGCTACAACTTTCTTCCACTGTGTAAGGTTTTGGGCATAAGATTCTATTGGTTTTGTAACATCTCTCTTGATGTATTCTAGCAATCCATTTTCATCGAATACCTCCTCCATGTGATCCTTCTAGTCAATGAAATTAGAGTTGCCTTCCAAGGCATACTCTAGACTAAGCCCATTGAAGGTCATATTTTCAGTTCTTAATGGATATTGCTACACTGAACTGCAAATTTGAACCTCCTGAGAAACAAATTTGAAATTCCTGCTCTAATGTGAATCCTGCTATGATACGATGTAGAAATTATGGTGTATATTTGCAGCTAATTGCATCCAAGTTGTCTACTAATGTGGAAATTCAAATTTTCTCAATTTAATCAAGGCAAAATCAAATTGAGAATTTCTTGCTGCATTTTTTAACAATCCTTTAGGTGAATCTAATCCATGTTGCCAATATAGCACAAAAATGTGCTAATAACAACAACCAACTGATATAAGTAGCATTCAAAATAAATAAAACAGTGAAAAAACACATATTAAAACACAATCGATGGAGACCCCGAAAAGTACTCCAACTATGTTACCATTTATTAACATTCTTTGAAAGTGCCTCCATCACTCCTCTCATGACACACAACTCTGTTTTCGGCCTCCATTGCCCTAAATATCATTAGTTGTTGTCAACCTCCATCGCTCTACTTCCCGAAGAAACCATCATTAGCGTAAAGATGAACCCCTAATCCTTTACCTTTTTTACTAGTGCGTCATATTGAAAATTTTAAGACAAAAATTATTTTGTCTTAAAAAATTGTCTTAAAATTCCCCTCCATGTAGTAGTACATCCATGTGAATCCAAATAATTTACACACAAATATTAAAGTTTATCATTTTTATATTAAGTAGGAGTGCATATAACCAAAACAACACCAACTACATACACCTTTCAACCATAATACATCAACAAAGGTTCTCTAAATGAACTAGTAGTGCATCCATGTGAATCCAAATAATTTACACACAAATATATATTGTTTATCATTTTTATATTAAGTAGGAGTGCATATAACCAAAACAACACCAACTACATACACCTTTGAACCATAATACATCAACAAAGGTTCTCTAAATGAACTCTACAATCCAAAAATAAGCATAGTACTAATGAGTAACTATAGCGACATAGTTGAGAGTCTAGAATTTAGAATTTACAATCTTGTCATATGGTACTAGTGTTTGGTTGTGGTTGCATTGATTTTTGAACCCCCATTGTCACGACCCTAGTGAAAATGTACACCTTCACTCAAGCCACGGAGACAGACATGTCATGACAAAGGAGTTCAACAATCAATGCAACCAACATCAAGGTACATTGGTCTAGTGCTATTGATTCAATGTCAATTCCATACCATCGCACATCATAGAATCCAATGGACACCTTGCAATCCTACCAATCATGTATTCTTGAAAACTGTTTAACCCTCCTAAATTTTGAATGGGATATAAAATTTGACTTTCTCCAAACTGAATGAAGTTGGAACCACTCTAAAACAACCTTAAACAATTAATGTTAATATTAAAAATTTAATTAAAATTTGACATTATCCTTATCTTTCCTTTTCAAAAAGGAAAGATAAGGAGAATCTCAACTTTTACTTTAACTTTAAAAATTAAATATTACGATTAATTACTAGGGTAGGTTTTGTAGGGCCCTAGGGTTAAGATTTTTTTTTTCCTTTTAAGTGTTTTTTATTAAAAAATTAATATTTGGTGGTCATTAGTTATTTTGCACTACATTCTTCGAAATTGGTCAATTTAGTAGAGAACTAGTCACTTTGGTGTTTTAAGGTCAGTTCAATACAAGACCAACCTTAGACAATTTGAACCACTAAACTAGACTAGTACAACTCTAAAACCATTGGGACCAACCAATTCCACTAGTTCTAGGCTAGTTCCAATAAGAGTGTACCATTCTCATTTTCCTCTCAAGTCATTTTGTTGGATCCTTTCAAGAAGGATGATTTGGAGAGTGCCATAGTTGGACAATTGTGAGCACCTAAGATCATAAGTAGTTAAGCCTTGACAAACATAAATTTTCAAGGAACTAGTATAGACCTCCCAAAACATATTTAGTGAGGACATGCATGCAAGGAACTATTACAGACCTTCCAAGATAGTTAGTGAGGACGTGCATGACCAAAAAGCATAAGAAAAAATTATCCACCCTCAAAAACCCTAGACAATAATTTGAAGTGTGGTGTAAAACAAATTGTTTGTAGGCTATTAATGCTACCAACAATCATTCCCTCTCCAATTTCACAAGAAGCTCCTACTCAAGCTACCTCCTCCACTATGGTTATAGTAAGTTCTTACAACTGTGTGAGCTACAAGAAATTAAAATTGCCTTGGAATATCCACCAATATTAGGGAACTTGACTTCTCTACATGCACCAACTATTTTGGGTTGATTGATCAGTTAACTTGACGATCACTGAGTTTGACTGAAGTCCCACTGCTTAAATGACCTTCCACTAGTTCCTCCAAAAGTTGAAACTATTTTCACTGACAACAACCTAAGATAATTGACCTTTATTGCTACAAATTAGCAATCACATATGCATAATTGAACTCTAACTCCTCCAACTTGAATTTACAGAGTAAACTGGGTGAAACAAGCCATGTCACACAAGTTAACATCATCCAAGTTGTCTGTTGACATGGAAATTGAAATTTTCTTAATTTAATCAAGGAAAAATCATATTGAGAATTTCTTGCTGCATTTTTCAACACATAGTTCAATGGAATGTATTACTTTCACTATGAACTTGGCATAGTTCACATGTTAAGTTCATAATGTTTTGGGTTGATGTGGTTCTATGTGTTGTGTATATAAAGAATAGGCGTCCATATCATGCTATCAGAAACAAGACTCCCTATGAAATGTGGTATGGCCACATTCCTTCAGTGAGGCATCTCAGGGTTTTTGGTTCCTCTTGTTATGCCTTCATACCTAAGGAACAGAGAAATAAACTCAGTGCAAGGAGTCACAAATGTATCTTCTTTGGGTACTCATACCTCCAAAGCATACCATCTCTATGATTAAGTGAATAAGAAGTTTATAATATCTAGTGATGTGATCTTTATTGAGTTTTCCAAGACTGACAATGTTGTTGAGCGGCAACTTAATCGCTTGGATAGATTCGAACATGCAAACGGTTTTCAAGATTTTGATAGTGAAATTCCACATCTCCTTCTCTTAGCTTTATACTTGCTATGAAGAGCCTTGAATAAATGAGGTTGAAGGAAATTCCTTCCCCTGGTTTGTCAGGAAAGAGCTAAGAGACTACTATCAGTAGGTAGCCAAATCTGACAAGCAGTGAGGGTACATGCAAGATACAGAGAAAGGCTTAATGCAAAGGAGTGTACTGACTATTTACATATCATGAAACATCTTCCATCCCACTAAGGCTACCTTGAATTATGCTTGGTTAGTCATAAGATCATGTTCGTCAGAACCTCCCTAGCTTAAATAAACAAGTGGTAATACTCTTCATCTTCTAAGCTATGTAATAAACAAGTGAAAGGGAGCAAGACATGTAGAGAAACCGCATGGAATGACTTTTAGTTCTTGCAACCATGAATGTCATTGAAGATAGAATGATACGACAATGATAAGAATTCCTTTAAGCTACACTAAGAGGTGTATTTCAAAATATGTGCTTTTTTTTCCATACCTACCCTTGAAAGGGTAATGCATTAGGTGGATTCTTCATGTGGTCACGATATTCTATCATACCTTGGGTTCCTTGGTATTTTCATCTTTCTCCTTAGCTCCTTGAGAGTCATCTAACATGTCATCCTTCTTCGTGGACCTTGAGAGACATAATTACGTAGTTTCAGCGGGCAGTGATTATTGTGGGATGAGGCCTTAGGAGGACACATCTACACAGTTTTAGGATGTAAGGAAAACTGGGTTGTCAAGGGACAAAATTTCATAGCTTTTGGAGATAGTGGGTTCCAGCTGAGGGAAGGACATTGGAGGAAACCACTATGTAGTTTTGAATGCTAAGGGAGGTTGGGATTTCTGTGCATTGCATAGTTCCAGTAGGCAAAGGAAAATCTTGAAGGTTAGAGATGTGAAGTGAGCAGTTCAAGAAAGTTGGATGAGGCTAGGTTGCTAGGGAAAATTTGAAATTTGGCTATGTGGGATTAGTGGAACTGATGTGAAGAGTGATAAAAGTTGACTATGATCACACACCTAAACACCTAACAATACAACATAGACCATCTAGAACATATAACACATACTCCTCTTAATGCAACAATCTTTGTGGCAGCTTACGACAAGTGCGGCTCCAATGATAGACTTTGTGAGGATAAAGGCAACACTTGTGTAAGAGTGTGTGAAATGAGTGCGAAACATGTCTATGTTGTGAGGACAACCCATTCTCACAAATATTTCCCCTTGAAGCAAAACAAACCTCCCTTTGCATGACAAGCGACAACCCCCATGCCCAAAGATGACACATTCTTTGTAAAGATAAAGCATGAACGACTTTTAATTATTAATTGTCTTAAATATGTTTCATCTAAAGTGGCCATTGTCTTAAATATAAAGTTTTGTCTTAAAATATTTTTGTCTTAAACTGTTTTTGTCTTAAATATAAAGTTTTGTCTTAAAATAATTGTCTTAAATTGTTTTTGTCTTAAATATAAAATTTTATCTTAAAATAATTGTCTTAAATTGTTTTTGTCTTAAAATAATGTTGTCTTAAGCTGTTTTTGTCTTAAATATAAAGTTTCGTCTTAAAATGCTTTTGTCTCAAACTACTTTTGTCTTAAATATAAAGTTTTGTCTCAAAACATTTGTCTTAAATTAATTGTCTTAAATTGAAAGTTTTGACTTAAAATATTTTTGCCTCAAACTTCTTTTGTCTTAAATATAAAGTTTGGTCTTAAAGTATTTTTGTCTCAAACTCTTTTTGTCTTAAAGCAAACTCTTTTTGTCTTAAAGTTTATATTTAAGACAATTCAATTAATATTAATTTTTAATGTAAAATAACTAAAATAAAAAATGATTTTTTGAGACAAAAGATTCATTTTGTCTCAAAAAATGTCTCAAAAGTGCTCTTGGTGTAGTAGTGTGAGAATCAGAATTTTATTGGTTTTTTTTTTAAGTGTAGCTCTAAAATCTTGGTCATTTTTAATGGTTTGTTTGCTTGTTCAATTTGGATATTTGTTCAAATTTGAAAGTTTAGAGTGTATTTTAGTTCAAAATTACGATCTCATACATGTTTTTAGTTTTCATTTGATGTTTAATTGAAGCTCTTATTAAGGCATGATTTGTTTCATATTATTTTATTGATTTAAGGGTTTTACTTAAATTTAAAGACCTATGTTGAGTTAAAATGCCTTTTGTTTATTTTTCTGCTATGTCTATTTGAGAATGATATGAAATTATGATTAATATATGACTTCAATTATTATATGGGCATTCAATGTGTTTTTCATAATAATTATTAATTTCTTTATATATTTGATTATTCAAGGAAAGGTTTAAGTTTTTTAGCTTTTATTTCCTTTCAATTTGTGGTGCTACTAAAGAATCTTTCCCTTTTAAAATATACTATTTTTATTTTATATTTTTTTTGAAAATACGTTATGCTCGTTAAGATAAGAAAATGAGCTCTTTTTAGTTAAGTGAAGAGAAAAATGGTCTATGCACCAAGATCTTATGCGTTTATCATATGCGACCTATTATCATGAGATTGACACTCATCTAATGCAATTATACTCTGATATGAATACAAAAAAACATCACATGTAATTAGTTGAGAATTATAGATTGTTTAGTGTACTACCATTCTTGAAGTGAAAAATCCTTGATGATGATTGTTTTGTGGCGTATTTTTCCAAGTAATGAACATGCAGAGGCTATTGTTTATATTTTTGTTATATTTTTTAACTGAACAACAATAGCCTTTTAATGAGATTGTATTATTACTTTTTTTCTTCGTCATGTAGGAAATTAAGTTTCAATGCATATTTATCTTTCATTCATTCTCATTTTTCATTTTGAGTGATTTCAAATAACTGGTTACCAATTCAATTTTATTAGAGTTGTCAAATGTAGAGTAAAGTGCAACAACTACTACAATAGTTATGATCCAAAAAGTAAGGTTAAAAACCTACCTATGATGAGGAAGCACCATATTTTAAAGTTGTTGGTTTATTTGAACTCGAGGAATTAGATAACTATATACCTTTTAGAAAAGCAATGTATAATAAAACGAAATAATTTCATGTAAATATTTATGATTTTGATATAACTATTCTTAGACATTATTTTCATGTGAAGCCTATAGAATGTGAGCTACATAGCATATGAATGAGTTATCTAGATGTGTCAAGACCAAGTTTGAGCAAAAGAATACCTTTAGTTCAAAATCACATGCCTTTTGGGGTGTCTTTTCAACTAGTTTATCTTGGGATGTGATAAGACCTTTGTGGTAAAACATGATAAAAAGATGAAAAAAAATATCTGCAATAGTATATAATAAGAACCTACAACAACATTTCCGTGATTTTTCTTTTCCCAAACATGGAAAATTAGTATACTATAGATTAACTAAATATTTTTCTTATTATTATATATGTTTTTATACATTATCAAGGATCGCAATGTTTTATATTGTTTAAATTTTTAAGAAGATTTGCCATGAATTTGCCTACTATATAACTAGTGAAAATTTGTAAATTATCAAAATTTTATAATTTAATGTAAAGATTCGCCAAAAAATTATATATGTATATTATATTAATGAAAAAATAGCCTATACATTTTTCTATATACAATGGAAATTTTCCAATTTATTATACATGTAAATCTGGGGGAGTTCCTTAAAATGTTCTATGTTAGAGGAAGATGCACTTCCTAGAAAATTCAAGTTTCTTGATGGTATAACCTTCTGATTTTTTCCTAGTTGTGTAGAAATATTCTTTGTCGTACTTGAGACTAACTCTATTTTTTTTTTAAATATAACTAGTGTAAACATTCATATTACGTAATGTTTAAAATGATTTTAAATGCAATTGCAACACTTAAATGGAAACAAATATGGAACATATTCCTATTCAAGGAGCCTGACTGTAGATAACGAATAGTGAAAGCAAAAAAATATGTTTATAATTCTAAAATCACATATGGATTTTTTCAATAGTGAAAGTAAAACCTAGACTGCTAGTTCGTGAGGGTCACAATGCTATCTCGCATAATGTATTTGGTGACATTGGCAAAAATATAACTTTACATGAAGGCCTTTATATCTAGCCAAGTGATTGATTTGCATTGTATGATTGTTGAAATTCCTATGGATGGCAGCACCACTCTGCAGACTTCCTTAGCATTGACTTGACTCGCTTTAGTATCACATGAATTGAATGCTCTACAGGAGCCACCAAGTTCTTAGAAACAAGTGGCTGAAATATTGTCTACACAGACATACATGAAATTCCCTGACCCCAATGTATAAACATTTACATATATACAACTCACCCAATGCACATTTTTCCATAGTGTTTCGGGTTGTAGTTGAACCTGCAAGACATATTCCACATTACCTTACTGAATGAAGAGCACTGACCCTGACAAGGTCAGAGATCAAGATTCGAGCCTATAAATAACAAAAGTGTTCGTCGTGAAGGATAACATCGACTTAGACTTATACTTGGCCTAAATACTATGACTGACACCTCGACGGTTGAACCACTGTGACATGGGAAAAGTATATTAGTTATTATTCCAATAACATAATTAACTTATTTTTAAATGCAAAAAAGAGAAGAGGCCTAATCTCCAATGTCAAAGTTGGACCCAACCTCCTGATCACCCCATTTGAGCCCACTTTCCTTCGCAAGACGAAAGAAATGACATTCATGTTTTTCTTTTCATTTAATATTAATTGTGTTTTATGCATTCGAGTGTATTAGTTCAACACCCTTGCAAATGCACTTGGGTCGTCGCTTAGTCAATAGTTGCAACCATCAAACACAAGACCCCTACAAATAAGAAGGAGAAAAATGACCACAACCTACTTTGGGAAATGTGTAGCTCTATTGCCTTATTGTGTTCCCACCTTGTTGCATAAGTTTTGTTCAGTAGTTGGGATTTGAGAGTGGGCAACAGGCCTAGAATTTGACGTCCTGTATTTTTGGTTTAAGAACGTATTTGACGAGAGTTGAAAAACTTTCCACGTCAAATCCGACGTGTGATACACCCCTGCAAACAGTCAAAACAACGTCTATTTCAACAAGTGAAACATAAAAATTTATAATACCCTATTTCATAGGACTAGTAGCTCAGGGTTAACGGCATCTGTCCCTACAACATCATCGCACAGGACACCTGGAGGCTGGTTCATCCTCCTCGAGGAGTAGCCTGGAGAATGGTTAGACTACTGTCGGGACTCAGGAATATGGTAGGGCGGAAACTTAATGCCATTAAATGGTGACTCACAATTAAGGGATAAAGGGTGTTGTAGTACCTTCCGTCTCCAGCGGTAGCGTGGAATGCTAGGGCGACGAGGAATATGGCAAGGCAGCAACTTAATGCCATTAAATGGCGGTGAGGAAAGGGAAGAGCGCAATGGCGTTCCACAATTCTCTGTGATGTTAAGATAAATATTATGGATGGAATGGCATATCTACCGGCCAATGGATAAACTTTTCTGGTAGATTTGTTATTGAAATGCGACTACTGTATGGGAAATGTGGTGTTGAAATGCGACTGCTGTATGGGAAATAGGCTGATTAATGTGACTGCTAAATAGGGTGTTGAAATGCTACTGTTGTATGTGAAATGGATGATAAGAGTCTCAGACCAGCGATAGTACACAACGTAGTTTAAATTTAAAGACATTTAAATGCTTCACCGTCCCACTGCCTACTACCTAGTACTTACTATTAATTCCAGTGACAATCCGTCTCTCAAATTTAATCCCACTAAACTTGCAATTTGAAAATTGCAATCTACTGTTTACAAGTTACGATTTACCTATTCACCCTACCGTCTACGGCTTATGGCTTACCTATTCACCCTGGCTAATTTGGAGGATTGTTGTAGCGTTGCAGAAAATGTGTCTTCGAGTTCTGCACATTCTGCGACTTCTGCAGTGGTGCTCCTCTTCAAATCTACTGTTTACAAGTTACGATTTACCTATTCACCCTACCGTCTACGGCTTACGGTTTACCTATTCACCTTGGCTAATTTGGAGGATTGTTGCAGCGTTGCAGAAAATGTGTCTTCAAGTTCTGCACATTCTGTGACTTTTGCAGTGGTGCTCCTCTCTTGCGACGGTTGCTATTGAACGTGTCTGAGTGGAATCTGTGAGCAAACTTGGATGATCAACAACTCAACTCTCCATTTCAAGTTTCCCAGGTAACATTCCAATAATTAAAATACAAACTAAATTCATATTCCAATACTTTTTTCCTATAAAATAATTTGGTACTTTCGACATACTATTGTTTGATTTCTTCATAACTAAACTGCCTAGTGGGTTAATATTGCAATTTCTATTGGTTTAGTGTCAAAATTTCCTATAATTTTACAATTTCCCAACCAATTTTTCCATGCAAATTTACAATTTTACAATTTCCCAAACAATATTTCCATGTAAATTTACAATATTTTTTCTAATCAATCCTCCGTTTAACTCTATGCATTTAAGTGTTTAACTCTATGCATTTAAGCATTTCGGAGGGTGGGTTTAGTTGAACCCAAGACTTCCCTGATCACTGGCATGGTATGGCATGGTATTTTGTGATCAGTGCTTGCTGGGTACACTGTGTGCTCTTACCCAACCCCTTGCAGGTATAAATAGTATATAAACAATGTATCTACATGTCTGGAATGTATGGCAATGCTTTTGTTGCAGTCACTCATTGTACAAAGTTTTTGGATTGACAGCGCTGAGTACATATATACTTTTTTTATTATTGAAGTGTTTGGAATTGAGTTGGGTTATTCTCTTGCCCACATTCTGCATTTTGGCTTTTGCTCAGTGTTAGAATTGCTGACCAAGGATGTGTTTGTCTATGTTGGTGTTTTTTAGGTTTGGTAATGTTATTAACTTAACTACATTCAGCGGCTGTTGTTCTGTAAAAAATAGTTAATTGAATGAGATCTTATGTTTTTAGTGGACCCTGTAACAACTTATTAGTTATCTTGAGTTACATGTATTCTAAAAAGTGGATCCTGTAACAATGTAGTTATCCTGACAATATAGTGAAGTCACAGGGCACAGTATAAAAGAACTCTCACTTTGTGAAAAGAGTAGAGGATTTCACCATAAAAGTGTTTAGAAATTCCATGGAAACATTCATCTACGATTTCCATGTTTGAAACATTACAGAGTTTTTTTAGCCCACCAGATATCGCCAAAGCTGCGTAATTTCTTTGCCACAGAATAAATTCAAGAATTTATTTAAAAAAATGATTAAAAAAATAAATCTAATAAATTCAGAATTCTATTTAAGAAAATAAATCTATTTAAAAAATTATAATTAAATATTATAAAATATGGAAATTTTACAAGAAATTTTATAAATAACAGTTATTATCGGCTTCCAATTTGATGACTTATTGTGTGTTGTTGAATAAATTTACAAAAATTGTTAAAATAGAGTTTTCCGTGACACTCACATATTTGATTAAAACGTAAAACGAAAAGCAAAAAAAATGCAAAAACGTCCTCAATTTTTAATTTTACAGAGAAAAGGAAATTGAAATTCCAAGCCTGGTGAGTAGTGAGAGAACTTGGTAAATGGAAGAAAGCCCCAACCGCAACTTCCTTTATGGAATTGAGCAAAGGCGTCAATTTCCTTGACATTTTTTAAGAGCAACTTTTTTGCATTTTAATGTGTAAGATTGCTATCATATGGATGATCTTATCGTACATTGTAATAAGATTGCAATCTATCATATGGATGATCTTATCGTACATTGTATTTAATTCAACCCTTGAAAATGCACTTGGGTTGTCCATCAAAAAAATGGCTAATCGTACACTGCCACGCTGCCCAGGGCCCATTAATCAAGTCCTTTGCATTTAAATGTTTTATAGTCGTGATAAAACCTGAATTGTTCGATCAAATAATAAAAAATGTTTGTATTTTAGTTTGACACTATCTAAAAGTAAATGGAATAAGAGCTATTTATTTATAATAATTCATATCTTTATTTTATTTTATAAATCAGGTTTATTTAAATAAATAAAAATTAAATTCTTATATTATTTTTAAAATTAATATAAATTACATTAATAATAATTCTGTGAATAACGTGCGAACGAAGAACGAGAGGGAACGCTAGCAGGATTCAAGTTGAAGTCCCATTAGTGAGCGAATTCAAAATTTTATTTGTGAAGGGAGGAGTCCATGCAGAGAAGACCTACGACACATGAAGAAACAAAGAGACATTGGTCGCAATGAAAGTTGGGTGAGAAAATAAAATGAAGTGTCTTGCTTGCACAAATGTGAAACAGAAAAATTTCCATGCTTTATACCAAGTTTGATGTGTGATTATCATTATTATCTCACTAATAGATTGATATTGTCACTACTAGTAGCAATAATAAATATATAGTCTCTTTCAAAAACATAAAGGTATATATATAACACTGACCTTTCAAAAACATAAAGGTATAGATATAACACTGACCATCATACATTACATAACTCCAAACTTACAAAAGACCCTCATAATGCATCATTGAAAAATAAGACCCAAGGGCTCTCAACCAATCAAAACACAAATAATTGTATATCAATAAATTTAGAAAATAATTTGTTTTGTTTTATAATGTTCACTTTAGAAATTGTTTCTTTAATTTTTAGTTAACCAATAACAAATAGAAAGGTGAACGCAAATTGATTGTGATATATCTTGCTCCCAGTGGGGATATTAATTACTTAAAAAAATTAATTCATCTTCTCTATATCTATATCTATTATGAGATGAGAGAATCTCAAAGCCCTAAGCTTACAAGTTTTCCTTTTAAAATTTTGTAATTTAAAAAATAAATCAGAATTAACAGTAGATATTTGATTCTCAAAGATATCCTAATTCGATATTAAAAAAAAATTAATTTAATATTATTATACATGTTTAATGAAATTCCATCTTTTTTCATTGTGTTGAGAGGCTTATTTTTACAGCCCAATATGACTCGGATGTGTAAGGATGTTTTCTTTGTCGTCATCAAACTTGAAATTTTTGCTCATGTCACCAATTAAAAATCTAATAATAATAAAAATAACTATATAAAAAATTTAAACAAACCTAAATCCATCTAACTCTGGAACTATCATAGCAAAGAAATCAAATACTTGAAAGCTCACACATTTTTTTAGGGTGTAAACCATAATAAAATGTTTATTCCCTCTGGATACAAAATAGATCCTGAATTAAAAAAATCTAATCATAATCAAATGCTCAATGGAAATTCATAATAGATTATTGGTTGAATATCTATGCTCAACGAAATTGTATCCCACAATAAAAATTTAGACATGGAAGCGAATATATTATAGATACAATAACAATTTAGAAATGGAAGGGAAGATAATATATTATAGATATTACGAAATTAAATTTGTATCTTAACTAAAATTATTAATATATAATTATTAAACGAAATCCTCATTGAAGTGTTGAATTGCTTCGACGCTTTGTAGGCCGTTTCTTGAATCTCTATGCGAAGCGAGCACGGTGATTGGAAACATGTACAATTTGAGGGATATTAAGAGACGAAATCTTTATATATCCCGTAACGTCATAGTAGTAACGTCTACCTGCCTTACATCGATGGAGTCACTTACAAGATTTCAAGGATTTTGGACAAGAAAGAAATTACAACTCACTTCACAACACCTAACATTCAACTAAAGAATGAAATCTATTAAGGACAATATTGATCATTATCATCTTAACATAGTCTACAAGATTGTGATTGGACAAAGAAAATAACATTAAAAATGAATGGTCATGCACCTTAGCCCTTATGGAGCATTTATTGAATACTAAACATCATATTTTCATAGAAAATGTTAGAACCATTGCTATAGAAAACCACTATGAAAGGAGAAAAAATAGGGAAGCCTTTGAAATAACAAAACATCAACCTAATCTCAATAGGGATAGTGGTATAGAGATCATCAACAATTGGCTTCTTCTAATTCTAACCATTGGCCATTATTCTTACTGTAAGGTATGATTCTCTTTCCCTAGCTTAAATTTCTAGAATACTAATTTTTTATTTTATTTCAATACACCTTAATATTAATAATTAACATAGTGTATTATTATTAGGATACATTATTCATAACTATAATATATTAGATTATTGTAGTTATTTCATATAATATGATTAATTAATTAATATATTATTTATTAATTTACATTTACTTCTATATTAATAAGTAACATTATTATGTCTCTTGGGGAAGTTCAATTGATGATCAATGAAATTTGGGAAAGCTAAGAGATCCAAAGTTCAAATCTCTCTATTTGTAAATTGGTTTATGAAGAAGAAGACAAACTGTAGACCCCAAATATTTACTATTGCTTACGAGTTAGGGAGTTGTTGGGTTCCTTTAGGATACAAAATAAAAATAAAAAATTTAGTAACATTATTATTATTTTCACTTTATCATTTCTTCATTACATTAGTAATTATTCTTTAACTCATTTTATTAATCATTAATTTATGATTTATAATTTACATTAATAGAATTACTATATAAATTAATATCATGGTATTATATATAAAAATATCTTTTTATTAATACATATAATAAAATATCTTTTTATTCATATATATATAGCATGTTATTAAACATAATAGGTAGATATTATATATCTTTTTATTCATATATATATATAGCATATTATTAAACATAATAGGTAGATTCCAATAGATTATTAATTTGATATTTAGTTTTTTTACCTCAAATTTTAAATTTAATTGATTCTTCTTTTGTCTCATCTTCCTTTAATCTTGTCCTAAAGATAATTTGAAACGTCCACAACTCTCTAAAATCATTCTGGAAAATCTGGACTCCTCGTCTATAGAATCCCTTATTACAAATCAAATATATAAATAATGATAAAAAGAATTCCGTTAATTCGATGCAATAAATAATGATGCTTTCTTTCTGTCTATGTATGGTTTCCACCAAGTCCATAATGATGCCAAATTCCAATGATCTAACAATAACTTCAAGCAAATTATTTTTGCGTAAGGTTACCCGATGATAACACATCTAAATTATCGTAATTTTCTGCTAGGTAACTCTAACTTAGTGGCTTAAAAATTCCTCACGTAAGGCCCTTCCATACCTTTCTTTGTCACCATGAAATGAGGTGGCATTAAATAATATGGATGGTTTAGCTTTATTTCTAGAAATAGGCCTTGAGATGAATTAAAGGAATTTAGAAAGAATCACAAAACTAAATTGTAAAAATACACTCCTTTAACTATGAGGAAGGTGTTTGCAAACTTAAATTTGGTTGGTGCATGAAGATAATATAAATTAAGTATCCAAATTAGATGGTATTTTAAAAAGATATTGCTAACAAAGGTAGAAATAGAGTTGCGATCAAAAAATTATTAAACTTTAAAGGCTATACATTGCATATAATAAATGTTAGGAAGTTTTTTAATTTTAAGGTTGGTAACCACTAAGGTATGAAAAGGTATGGATGCGATAATGTTATGAAACCACCTCACACAAAGATAGAAAATATAGATGAATGACTTAGAAATAAGCCTCTTTGAGGGGGCAAGCTCCTTTACATTACACGAATCAACAATTCTTAGATGATACAAATGACTAGACCTCCTTTGTATATATAAGAGTCTAAGGGGTCATAATATAATCAGAGCCGACATAACAATAATAATGTAAGGGCACAATAATAACAATGGTGGGATTTTATGGGGCACAATAATAACAATATGGGGACTACATGGGCACAACAATACAATAAGGGGGTTGTACTAATAACAATAAGGGGTTACACTAGTAGTATAGGGACCTAACATGCCCTTCTCCTTCAAAAAGTGTTTTCCTCAATGCTTGAGTAGTTTTTGATGATTCTGTATAAAATTCTTGTCCTTCCATATGGAATCTTCAGCAGTTAAGTTCTTTCACTTGATGAGATACTCTGAAAATGATCGATTTCGTAGCTGTCATGTTCTTGTTTCTGTGATAGCTCCGGGCTCCAATATGATTTTTCCTTCCTCGTCAAGTTCTCGCAATATTGTTTGAACTGGGACCTTCTACAACTTTTGAATGAGTGGCCACACTTCTTTTTCCTTCTTCCATTCATCCCTTGCTTTGTTTATCCAATCTCGTTGGATAATAAAAATAACACAAAACAATGCTTCACATCTTCATCCTTTCTTGAGAGTGCATCTGCCACAACATTTTGCTTCCCTTTTTTGTAGATGATTTCAAAGTCATAACCCAACATCTTCATGACCCATTTTTGTTTCTCTTCAGAGGATAATCTTTTTTCTAAAATGTATTTAAGACTATCATGATCCGTTTTTACCTTGAAGTGTCTTCCCATTAGGTAGGGTCATCATTTATTAAGTGCATGTAGTACTTCCAACATTTCCTTCTCATAAATAGCTTTGTGTAAATACTTTCCTTTGATTGGATGACTTTCGAAAGCAATAGGTCTTTCATCTTGCATTAAAATAGCACCAATTCCATTTCATGGAGCATCGCATTCCACAATAAAGGTTTTTGTGAAGTTTGGCATAGCTAAGACCGACTCTTGGCACATTTCCTCGTTAAGATGTTTGAAGGCCTTTGTTTCTTCTGGAGTTCGTGAAAATGCATCTTTCTTCAATAATATTGTTAGAGGTGCTACTATTCTCCCATAATTATTAACAAACTTGCGATAATACCCTGTCAACCTGAGAAATCCTTGCAAATGCTTTATGCATGTGGGGGTTTTCCATTCCTTAATGGCTTTAATTTGGCTAAGGTCTACCTTAACACCTTCATGACATACAATATGACCTAGATATTCCACCTCTTGTACTCCAAAGAAACATTTGGAGTTTTTTTCATATAATTGTTTCTCCTCCAATAGTTTGAGCACCCTGTCAACATGTTGTAGATTAGTATATCATCAAAAAATACTAGCACAAATTTTCTAAGGAAGGGTTTGAAAATGGAATTCAAACAAACCTTGAAAGTTAGAAGGTGCATTTGTAAGGGCAAAAGGCATGACCAAAAATTCATAATGACCCTCATGAGTTTTAAATTTTGTTTTTAGAATGTCTTCAGTCTTCATTATGATTTGATGATATCCTAAACAAAGGTCCAACTTGGTGAAATAAATTGATCCATGGAATTCATCCAATAATTCATCAATGATAGGAATGGGAAATTTATCTTTAATAGTGAACTTGTTGAGCTCCCTATAATCCGGACACATGCGCCATGACCCATCCTTATTATGCATCAATACTACTGGAACAGAGAAATAACTTTGATTAGGTTGAATTATACCAGCCTCTAGCATTTTTGCAACCATACGTTCAGTTTCACTCTTTTGGGCATAGAGATATCTGCAAGCCCTGATGTTTGGAGGAACACTTCCTAGAATGAAATGAATAGAATGATCATGATCACAAATAGGTGGGAGGCCTTTCGGAGTCTCCAATACCTTGGAATGATTTTGCAAGACCTCTCGAGAAATAGATGATTTCGATGTGGGAACTTCTAGCGAACATAATTTTGCAGTTATGCCTCGCTTTTCTTTCTTTAGAAGCTTTGTCAGTCCATTAGAGCTGATTATCTTTCTCAGTTTCCCTATGATACCCCTTAATTCAAGTTCCTTTCCTTCCAAAGAAAATTTCATGAAACGTTCTTCAAAATTAAAAGCTATTGTACCCAGGGATTATAGCCATTGGACTCCTAGTACAACATCAACACCACCCATTGGAATGAAAAGCATTGGGCTATTCAATACATATTCTCCCATGGATAACTTGATATTATGGCACTTTCCAGAGAAATTTATGGTTCCTCCACTTACAACCCTCACTTGACACTCTGGTGCTAGATATAGGAAGCAATTCAATTCCTTGGCTATCTTACATTGAATAAAATTATGCATACTGCTCGAATCAATCAACACTATTGCCTTTTTCTTCTTTATATGTCCTTCTATTTTGATAGTTTGAGGAGTGGTAATTCTGGCCAATGCATTACAAGATATGGTCGGATCCATTTCTTCTTTCTCGATGTGATCTTTCACTTGAACCTTTTTATTCTTGATGTGCCCCTCTATCTTGAGAGTTTGAGGAGTGGTAATTCTTTCCAATGCTTTACAAGATATGTTTGGATTCATTTCTTCTTTCTCCAGGGTTGGTTCCTGGTGTATATCCTCTTCTTTTGATGTTTCTTGATAATTTTCTTCCTCCTGTTCACCATTTATGTAAAATAATTTCTTCTCAGCACACTTATGACCTTTAGTGTATTTGCTATCACAAATGTAACGAAGTCATTTTTCTCTTTTTTCTTCCAATTGTTGTCATGTAAACCTTGTAGGTTGTCTAAGGCTAGAAGAAAAAACACTTCCATATTTATAGTTGTGAGTGGTAGGATTCCTTGTTTCCATAATTCCACTTTCAATTTTTCTTGCCAACCTGAATGCCTTCTCCAATGAAGCAGTTTCCCAAAGATGAACCTCATGTTGAATGTTATTCTCTAAAGTGCCTATGAAGACATTAATCCTTTTCTTCTCTGGAATATCATTTACCCTTATATTCAATTTTTTGAAATACTCAATGTGCTTTGCCATTAAACCCTTTTGTTTGAGATTTGTCAATTGGCTAAAGAAGGTGTTACTCTTTGTATCCTCATAATGTGCTATCATTTCTTCTGTGAAAATTGACCAAGTGACAAGTGATTTATGAGAACACAACCCTTTGTACCATAAAAATTGATCTGGTTCTAAATATAAAGATGCAATACGTACCTTTTGTAATAGTTGCACCTCATGTAGATCAAAATATTGCTCCATATATAGTATCCAATTTACGAGATCCTTCCCATCAAACTTCCTCATATTGCCTTTTCTTGATTTTAGGAGCTCAATATTGAAACGACTGTAACTTTGTAATTTTGAATTTTCTAGTTCTGAAAGTGCCAACCTGTAGTAACCCTCCATGTCCTCTTTCTAATGCCACTAGTCTGATCAAAATTGGATTCTCCAAGAAAGAGTTATGCACAATCTCCCAAGATGACCTGATTATATACTTTTTCAGAAGAGAAACCTTGTATGAAGTGCCACGTGTCACAGTTTCGACCTTAGTACCTGAAACTAATATACAAAAAACTACAGGAAGTCCTCTTTCTGTAACTTACAAAATTTCAATCTGATGCTGAGAGAGACAGTTATGACGATTTTCTCCCGGTCACCTATTTGGACTGTAATTTAGGGGTCTACAAAAACTCTAACTTCCTCAGACTATATCTCTAAAACTATAGCGAGATAGGATCTGAAATTAGGAGCCAAGGTTCAAACCGATTTCTTCTCAAATGGGTTTCCAGTTTATCTTCTGAAAGTTCGTAGCAAAATAGTTATAGCGAAAATACCATGATGACCCGTTTTAGTTGAAATTCTGGATCTTGTGAAAACTCTAACTTCCTTAGATCATATCTCAGAAACTATAGTGAGACGAGCTTTGAAATTCGGACCCAAGGTTTAGCGAGATGTCTTATCAAATGGGTTTTTCTTTTAGCTTTTGAAACGTCACAGAAAAAATGTTATAGCAAAAATGGCACGATGACCCGTTTGGAGAAATGAAACCCTAGAATCCAAAGCTCTGATACCAAATGTTATGAAACCATCTCACGGAAAGATAGAAAAGATAGATGAATGACTTATAAATAAGCCTCTTAGAGGGGGCAACCTGCTTTACATTACACAAATGAACAATTATTAGATGATACAAATGACAAGACCTCCTTTGTATATATAGGAGTCTAAGGGGTCATAATATAATTAGAGCCGACATAACAATAATAATGTAAGGGCACAATAATAACAATAGTGGGATTTTATGGGGCACAATAATAACAATATGGGGACTACATAGGCACAAAAATATAATAAGGGGCTTGTACTAATAACAATAAGGGGTTACACTAGTAGTATAGGGACCTAACAGATAATAGCCCGTAACTCAATCCTTAGTTTAAACCCAATTTTAGTATGTTCTAGAAGGAGAATATTAGCCTCATGGAAGACAAATTTCCAAGGTATTAGTGGCCACTAAGGTACGAGAAGCCACATAATAGCCCATAACATCAACATAATGAAAGGCATCCTTCACTAAATTCTAGATGGCCACACTTTCATGATGTTCATGTTATAATAGAGATTGTCATAAAATATGCATCAAAGGATCATACTGATAGTCCTTTGAAAGCCCTAAGTATGCAAATTATGTTAATAAAGCAAGATCAAGAGAAGTGAGCCTATTGAGATGTTATTTTTGAATAACTAAAAGCTCAGAAAAGTGGTTTAGTGGCTCTTGGGATGGACCCATGTAAGATCAATTTTGAGAATTGGGCCACTAAGAGATCTGATAGATTTGGCAAGTAAAAATCATGCTATAAGACAATGTCAAGATATGGATTAGCATGGATTGGAGATATAGCGATATAGAGGTAAGGTAGTTGCATAGGTAAGAGAATGTGTATGGATTCCATGGTGTTGTGTCTTGGTGAAGGAACTAGTGTGTTATGGAGAGCTACAATTTTGTACGAACACCCTAAAGGTTTTTGTTCCAAGTTGTAAATCCTCATTGTAGGCATGTTTTATTCCCCAAGGTTGTTGTAGGACTTGTTTTTTAGGCATAGATGTAGCATGGTAGCAAATGATGTATCAAGTTGTAGAATGAACCACTTGAATATGTACAAGGGTGGTAAGTTTACTTGTATGCTAGCATGATGCTAGTTTTTTGTAAGAGTTTTTATTCAAGCATACACATTGGAGTAGGATGGTGCATGGAGTTATGGTTGACAAATTTGTGGGATGGACAACTTGAATAATTATGAAGTTGAAACACTACCAACCATACCAATTTTATTTTTTTATGGGTTATTGAGGGTGTTAGTGAAGTCTTAATTCAAATTTCTCAATGACTATCAACATAGGAAGTTACAAAAAAAATTGTCAATATCTAAAATTTGTGGAAATAGTTATTAATGAACTTATTAGGTCCAACTTGTTGAGAGCTCCTTAGATGATGTAAATATTTAATCAATCAAACTCTTATTATAATGAAATATTTCTTAAAATAAAAGCAGTAATAATCTAATTAATCCCACTAGCATCATTATACCATGTGGATCTTAAATGGACTTTATACCCTTACACACATAAAAAACTAGCTCACACCCCATAGATAAATATGTTTATACATATATAAGAAATGCATAAACAATCACTTAATATATGAAAAAATGTGTATATATATAAATAAACACACACATAAAAAATAAATCCTTAACACCATATATTTATATGTATAACACATGATTTATAACTATTTATTTGTATGAAGCAAGTTTTATAAACAATTGTTTATAATAATATGTTTGCATGAACCAACGTTTATAAAAAATTGTTTATAATAATGTATTTGCATGAACCAAGGTTCATAAACAATGGTTTATAATAATGTATTGGCATAAAACAAGGTTTATAAACAATTGTTTATAGTAATGTATTTGCATGAACTAAGGTTGATAAAAAAATGTTTAAATGTGGTGCACATCATTTAAACCAAACATAACATATGTGGTAACCAAATTTCACAATATGTGATATTTATAAGGTTGCACAAGTATTCATATGACTTATTACCAACAATACTCTTGAACACTAGATATGTATATACATATTACTACATGTATGTTTTAAAATGCCAATGGGACTCACCCTATTACCCACCACGGTTGGGATTAGGGTTTAAAATTGAACATGTCACAACTCTTCAAAAGGGGTCTAGCACATCCCAAAAGTGTTATCACCAAAAAATGATCACTTAGCCATTTTTGACTAGGTGGATTGAAATACACTATGTAGATTTAATTTTACCATAATAAAATCACTTTCAATGTGGAAAATAATTTAGTAAACCATTTCTATTAAATTATTTTATGATTTAATTGAAAAAAACCCAAGATAATAATTAGAGAAATAGGTATTTATTTAATTTTCTCTAGGAATAATACTACTTCTATTCTCTACCTGTCTTGATCCATGAGATCGATGCATTTAAACTCCCTTGATGTCTCATATTTTTATTTTATTGAACCTTCTTCGATGAACACCCTGGCCTCAACATCGGTAAATATTCCATTTACTTGTCATATTTCTCCCAACCTTGACAAGCGTATGTGAACCTTGTCTCTCATGAGGATGTTTCACGTAGCTCTTCTCCATTATCATGTGTTCCTTCTTCCTCTAATCCACCCATATTCCATTTTGATGAAGACATCATGGAAGTTATGATTGCCCCTCATTACCTTTAGGATGATATGCACCATCGTGCGTACTTCCTTTTGGAACAAATCCATGACCAATATGTTATGGAGTCCAAAGACTTCATCCATGGTGAGGTCAATTGGTTCAATAACCACTTACTTCGAACCCATGAATTTGAACCATAGATACCTTGTGGCCATTACATCGCATCTCAATGTTTGGGTAAGGGGGAATCTATTTTTGAGATTCCATGAGAAGCAATTCTCCTCAAGCCTCCTAGTGCATCTAGTGGTGTCGACTATAGTACCATCATTCTTCGGCATTTAGAGGAACCTTTAGAGTCCCATACCACTCCAAATCATGATGGGGATGCTCCACTTCATAATTCCTATATCCTACCTCATCAACCCAGTCCCTTAGACATTTTTGTTTTTCAACCATCATGTTTTCTAGTTGAGCATGAGTTCATTATATCCTAAGCTATTATTTGTTATAGTGGCAACATGCATGTGAACCCAGAAATTCAGTCCATTTGACTCCTATACACAGTGCCAAATGAGATTGGTAATCCACTATTTCCTTTCTGTAACTGTATCTATCCACTCTTCGAACAAGAAGACATCCATAAACAAATGGTGAACCACATCATCAAGATGTGTTTGGAGTCCACCACTGTAAATCCAATATGTCCATAGCATACTCCATATATCCCTACTAATCTGAGGGGCACATATGCCCCTAAATCTATTCATTATCCTTTGGAGGATCTCATGCCAGTTGGGTTGAGATGCTTGAATCCATTATTCGATCACTTGGAACACAATGAAACTCCACAAACTCATCCTACTAGGGGGCATCATTCCAACCTTTGATTGGGGGCATGATGGTTCCCCCTTTAGCCACATTCTCACTTGATTAAAACAAGTCTCGGCCTAGACCCCAATGATCTAAGTATGCTCTATTATCCTTCTATTCCTTGGGTAGTTTGTTCTACCAACCTCTCCAGCGAGCCATATCCACATCACATATTGTAGATGCTTGATACCATATCTTCAAACATTCTACTCTATGTGATGCCACACTTACCAACTAATCCCCATGTTTGACTTGGTGGGAAGGGATGCTCCTAGACCTTCTCTAGTAGTTCATTCCTTCATTCCCTCATTATCATGATTCTTCATGAGGAACCATTCTTCCAAGAAGCATTAAGGCCATCTTTAGACCAGTAAGGTCACCTACCTGAAAGTCACAGATCTTGATTATGATGGTTGGTTTTTCCACTATGATCTCCAAAATATTTATGGCCTCTCCTCCTCTCCAAATTCTCCAACAACTCACTATGAAAATCAATTAATTTGGATGCAATAATCCCCATGTTTTTTGTCGCCCATTATGACCAAATGGTAGCTTCGTTTGACAAACCGTTAACACCATTGGAAATTTCTCACTGAGTTATATAATTTGTCTCTCTTTGCTTTTCTTAATTTGACACTTCATCCAGAAGCCATTTTTTCCATGAGGTCTCACTTTGCCACCTCTTAAAACTAAATTCCATTTGAGCCACTCGTACTCTGGTACCAATTTTCCATTGTATTGGTTGACTCACGTGTCAATTTTCGTCATGAGTAACCATAATTTAATCATGTTTTCATGGTCCCCTCTCGGCCTCTCCCATGTGGCAGCATCATCAAGTCACCCTTGTTCAGAGAATGAGAGATGAGTCACCCTTGTATTTATGAAGCCTATTCCATGTTCCCTTGTGTCTCGTTATAGTGTTTTCTATCCCTCCCATTTTGCTCATATTTTTCCTCCATCTGTACTGCTCTGTCTTTGTCGAACCCCAGTTTGAGTCATTGACCATCATCTCTAGAATTGAGTTAGTCACTGCCATGTAAACCATATTTTATGCTCTGATAAGGGAAGTCATCAGGGCTCCACCCATCTTCTTTCATTCCATCATAATCCTTGGTTTCAGTCCATCATTCACTCTATTATGATGCCTCATGCGTTTGTTCAGGATTCCTTATTGCCTTAACTCTAGTGGGCCTTTTTTTGTTGAATTCAACACATTTATTGTAGAAGAATGGTCTTGAGGGCAGTATACCTTGGTTACAACTTCCATATTTGTTTGGTGCCTTAGATCAAGCAAAGGGACTCATTATTTCACTTTGACTTGGTTGTTTCTCATGTGCTCGACATCAACTCCTTAACCCATGATTGAGATTCGTACACTTGACAGTTCGGTGATCAAGACAATTATCCCAGTGATACCAAGGTGTGTGTGAGTTTTTCTTGACCTCATGAGGGGGTATCCCTTTAGGTAGACCCCCACATATCCGGATGAACATAGGGGTTGATCCAGTCGCAGATACAGTCCCATAGATGTGATGGGTTCGGTTTTCGCCGGTTGCAGCACCCTCAACATGCATGTCTCGTTTAGACGATCCCTTGAGATATTCAGAGGCCTTTCCTATTTAGTAGGGCTTCCTTGGTTGTGATCACCACTCACCATGTCATCTCAAGGGGAATTATATCTCATGTACTCAGATGTTATTGTATTGAGTCATGACCAGATTTTTTTCCAAGTGCATTATGTATATGGGATCCATTGTATTATTTTCTAACCCATTGATGTCAATGTATCATGTATCATGTATCCTATACTTTGTATCTCAGTCCCACATTGTCGGGCACACCATTATTATTTGTATGCAGTTATCTCAGTGGGTATGGGTATGCCTCCCCTGCCTAATTTGAGATAATGTACTCCCATATAAAAGGACACTTTTATCAGTTTAGTAGGTCTCGCCCCCTCCATTATTCAGCTGTCCTTGCATTGCTTCAGTTCGCTTTCTCTCCCTTTGACACCCCTTTGGTTTCTGGATGAAGTATAATCTACAACGTATTTCGGTCAAACGATTTGCTCCTAACACTCATACGTGTGGGGGAACTCCACCAAAAAAAAGGCCACCTAGCCATTTCTAACTAGGTGGATCAAAATATCCATGTAGATTTAATTTTATCATAGTAAAATCTTTTTCATTGCGGAAAATAATTTAGTAAACGACTTTTATTAAATTATTTTATGATTTAAATCAAAGAACCCCATGAGTATAATTAGATAAATCATTATTTGTTTAATTTTCTCTATGGATAATTATTAAATAGTTATTTAAATAATTGTTCCTTGGCACTTTTTACTAAATCCCTTAGGAATAATTAAATAAATAACTATTTATTTCATTTTCCTTATTTCTATTATTGGAATAATTCTTAAATCATTGTTTAATAATTATTTAAATTTCACGCCATTCTTAATTTTCACGAAATAGTTAATAAATCATTTTCTTTGTTAATTATTTCTAAATAACTATATGTAACCATTTTAAATATATTTTCCCCTCCAATAATTATAATAAAGTATTCCAAGCCACTAGATCTTGATTTGGTTAATATTATGTTATTATTCTCCATTTTCAAGATTAACTCAATACTTTGTTATAAATAGGATGGTTTTTCATTCATTCTTCACCATGATCATAATCATTGTCACTATTATCGTCTTCTTTCTTCTGAGTTGTCATTCAAGTTCTCCACATTTTGTCTGGGTTTTTCACGTTTTGAGAGAGAAGATCATTTTCTAAAGCATTAATATCATCAAAGGATGCATCTCACAGAGGGGGACTTATAGACCCATCTGTAGATATCCTTCACTAGAAGTTTTTAATAAAATATTTATTCAATTAAATTCTTTTGATTTGGGTTATTGCATTGGATATTTTTATTGTTGCTTTGTATTTTGGATCGTATACACTTTTGTTGCAAGTTTTCCATTTTTATTACAAATATGAATCACTAGTATCCATCAACTTCTTGTTAGGGTCACTTCTCACCTAGTGACTTAAGTGAAGCATTTTTGGTACACTTTCCAAGAAATTTCACACTAACAAAAAGCGAAAATTGAAAATTAGACATAAAAAAAATGTTGATTTCTATTTCTACTTGTTTTTGAAAAATTTAAACAATATAACAAAATGTCTAGTGAAGGGCTACTAGATAAATTATGGGTTACAAAATGTTATTTCGATTGATGATTCACTTAAGGAATTTAATTATCTAACTTGCACTATTACAATAATAGAATTGAATTCAGTACAATGGTGAAAGTGACATTAGAATCCAAGCCATGTTATGTATTAATACCCTTCATATAGTCTATAGAGCTTCATATATGTAGATTTATTGTTTGTTGAAAAATTGTCTTTGGTATGTTACAAGAAATAAATATTGAACTCTAAGCCATAATTACTTCTGTGAGTTTCACACAAACACAACTCAATGAGTCTGTATTTTCTCTGCTAATGATTTTCGGATTTATATTTTGTTGAACAAGAGAATGATGGAGAATCACAATTGAAATTGAGTAATTTCCTTTGATTATGCTTTTTGTCACGACCTATAGAGAAATTTATAGGTAATTTTAGTACCATGTAAAACGATATATGGGAAATAAAGGAGGTACTAGCTTTGTGAGCATGGTTGGATGGAGTGGTGGTCTTCTCACGTTATCTACCTTCTTGATATGGGCCTTCAACGATGGCACATATTCATGGCTTCAAAATCCATTACCCAACGCAAGTGAGATGTAATCTATAGGTTGTTGTGGGTTATTTAGTAATTTTTCTATGACCTAATATCATTCATTCATTCAATTGGTTTTTTTATGTGTGAAATTAATAGTAAAAGGTTGTGTATGTGGTGGGCATGAGGGAAATTTATTATTCCTTAAGACATCCAATCAATGGGGAAATAAGGAAACAAATAAAACAAGTGGAATAATTTAGGATAGGGACCATCAATTAAGAGGAGGAGCTAGCAAATCAAAGAGCCAATGTGTTGCTCGACACTACATTATGTTGTGCTAGGATGTGGCTACCCTTATTTATCATAATCTCTTTTCATTAAGTTGATTTCAAAGGAATTATAGGGTTGTGATAACTTAAAATATTTGCTTTTGTTGTATTTATAATTCTTGTACAACAATGGGGAAAGTGCTCGGTTCTCATCCAAAGGTTTACGATGTGTCTAGATATAATCCTCTCCAAGATCTGAAAAATAATTTAGGATTTCCTTAGGGTAAATCTGGGAGGAATGTTAGTGTTTGGTGGATTTGGTAATAAAAAACATGTGTTCTAGTCTCATATGATTCTAAGAGGCTAAGAAACATGAGATATCCAAAACCCAGAAAATGTTTCATTAGATATCACTCAGAAACACCTTAAATAAATTCATTGCATGATAATTTAATTATTTCCTAACTCTAACTTGGGGAGGTTGATTATTTAATGTTAATTAATTAAGCTAATTTGACTTTGATCTAGAGACTTCTATTGATGGATTCAAAGTGATCTAATCCATTAATCAGGATTAGATTTTGGTTGTTGGTTGTCCAACATAATATTATAAGAGAAATTTGAGGGCTTGGAGAAGGGTCATTGATTTAGAGTTGAGCAGTTCGACTATCTAGTTCAAGGTTTTTAACAAGGTGCAGTTGAAGCTAAGGAAGCACTAGAGAGAGGGAGAAACAAATATTCCAAAGAAATATTTCCTTAGTATTTCTATATTTTGGGAGGTAGGAAAGAGGAGGTTAATTAGATGGAGAGGAATTTGTATAGAGGAGTGTGAATAACCAGAAACCTCAGTTTGATTTGCCAAAAGACACTCATTTCAGTTGTCAGAAGTTGTATTAGGGACTCGAAGGCAGATAAAATTGATTCCAGAGATAGATCTGGAACTATACAAATTTCCGGAGGCTAGATCTACACATTTCTAGTCTAGTGGAATAAGTAGCTAGGAAGTGTGAGTGGCTGGAGAGAGGACAAGTTCATTTTCATAGGGAGATATTTTATCTCCAAATCATTTTTCCAGTTGTGATCGACATTTTCCTAAGGATTTCCAGTAAAAGGAATCTAATTTATTGTACTCCCAAATTGCTCCATAATAATAAAACCCTCATCTTCTACACATGTTTTTCCTTTGGGGTTTTTATAGAGACCATTTTCCAAAAATAATGATGTCTATTTTATTATGTGTGCATCTATTTCTCAGTTCTATATTTATATTTCCGTAGCATTTTTTTGGTGAAGAATGTTATTGTGAGTTATTTTCTATTTGTCATTAATAATTAAAAGAAGACAAATAAATTGATTTTAGTTAGGAGAATAATTTATAGTTAATTGTATTCAAGTAATTTTAATGTGGTATTATATTAGAGGAGATTGTATGAGAGGCTCTAGAAAAAAGGAAGCAAAATTGTGTAGTTTCAGAGGGAGATCTGAAGCACATAAGTTCATATCTACACAAGCCATCCACATAGTGCAAATTGTTGGAGGCAGAAATTTGATTTCCATATCTAGGATGGAGGAAATGTTCAATTTTCCTCAGGAGCTATAGTAGCAGGAAGTATGATTTCTAGAGATGGTTTTCAGTGATAAGATCATTTACCTCACACAGAAGATCTAGCATAGTGATTTTGTAGCAAGGGTTTTGCAGTAGTAAATCAACACAAGGAAAGGAAGAGAAAAGCACACAAAAGAGAATTTCTAGAATTCTCAAATGGTTTCCCATTTTCCAATAGGAGGAAAGGAGGCCATAATTTCTAGTAGAAGAAGGTTGTAGTAGAACTTCCAGTGTAGCTAGTTCATGTTTCAGGTTCAGTAGTGTGTTTTCCAACACTGGAGAATGACTTCTAGAGGTAAGGTGAGTTTCCCAAAGGAGAAGTTGCAGACAGTGTGAGTTCTGGGAGGGAAACCAGAGGCAAGTCAAAATTTCCCAATAGAAGTTCAGCACATTCTAGAAAAGAGTGCAAGTAGCATAGAAATACCGAGTTATTTTTTTTGAAGGAATAGGAAATTTTCCAACTTATATTTTTGCAATTTTCTTTTTGCATATATATGGCCATGAAAAGTTTCAGAGATCAAGGCAGATTGGATGAAGCCTCCATTTTTTGTGTCTGGAAGGCTAGGATGCAATTCCTTCTGGACAAGCATGGTTTAGAGGAATATGTGACAATAATGATGGTTGAGCCAATCGATCCCAAACATTTAGAACCTTTAAGAAGGAGATGGAAAAAGCTAAGAGGATGGTCCTAGATGGATTTTAGGATCATCTCAACCCGGATATTGTAGACAATAATATAACAAAAGACATGTGGGATGTCATCATGAAATATACCAAGATCAGTCTAAGAATCATCAAATGATTCTCAAGGAGAAGCCGAGGATAATTCAGATGCATAAGGGTGCGAATGTTTCATCCTATCTCAACAAGATTCAAAAAATCATAGAAAAATTTGCAAATGTAGGAGAAAAAACATCAGATAGTGAATTGGTCTGAACAACACTCAACATATCCACCAAGGAGTGGTCTACATTCATCCAACTGATTTCTGGGTGAAATCCACTTCTTAGTTGGGAGCGCCTATTGAGTGATTTCACTATGGAGGAGCTAAGGCTCAACCTTGTAGATGGTACTACCAACAACAACGACAAGGGATCAAAGGTATAGGAGGAGGAGTACATATCCCTTGAACGAAAGGGAAAAGCAAAGAAGGGTCCTAGTTAGGGACAAGACTCAAAGACAGAGAATCAGAAGGACCCCTCGAAGGTCAAGTTCTTCAGTTCAGGTAATTTTGGTCACTATGTCACTGAGTCTCAAAAGAGGAAGAAAGAATAAAGGGGAAGCAAACACAAACTTTGACAAAGATCGAGGATTTTTCCACCAGGTTGAAGGATGAATTCAATATGTTTGCAACATTATCCTCTATTGAAGGAGTAGTCTGATACTCATGTATGTCAAGATCGAGCAAGGTTTGTGGGAAGAGTAGTAGGAAGTCTAGATCTAGCCAAGGTAGGCTTGATCAATAGATTAGATCGAGTTGATATGTATTATTCACATGGATTAACACCTTTTTTATTGGAGCCCATAGTATTAATGTTGTAGGAGGAACAATCATGATACAGGGGGTACATGAGTTCAGTGTCATCAAGGTGCAATTAGATACTCGAGAAATAGTTGTAGTGCCATAACCAAGCATATTTAGTGACTCAAGTGAAAATTGTAGAGCCAGAACCTTACACAGCTAATTATTTGAGAGAGAGTGCAAATCCAATTAGGTGTAGAAGCTAGTTGTAGTAAAATTGGCAGTTTGATTTGACTAGTTACAAAGAGAAAGGTGTGGTTCCAACCAATGAAATTTCATCATTATTTATAGTGGTATATCGAGACTCAGAGGGAGTCTAGATTTTGAGGGAGAAGCCCCACGAAATCTTAATATTTAGGTTCTAAGGTGGTCATTTCACATAATAGAAGTGATAATAGTAGCGCAGTAACATTGCAGAGGTAGCAATGTAGGGGCATAACGAGTGTGAAATTAGAGTATGCACAGTAACATGGTGGATAATGACTATTTTCTTAATGATTATTTCTAATGACAAGGACAGGTCAAGTTGAAGATGTGAAGAAAGGAGGTATCACAGATGTCAAATACCAGCAATGTGAATTGGCTTAACTACAACATGTTCCCACATAACAATAGGTGGATGATATACTCACGAAGGCTCTAGGGAGATCCAAGTTCATATACTTCAAATAATAGATGGGTATAGTGGAAAAAACTTTCCTCGCTAAGAGGGAGTGTTTGTTTTTGGTGTATTTGGTAGAAGTGGATAGCTGTTCTAGTATTAGATGATGCTAACGATCTAAGGAACATGAGATCTCCAAAATCCACATAAGGTTCTGTGAGATATGACTCTGAAACACATTAATTAAAATAATTAGGAAATAATTTAATAATTTCCTAAGTCTAACTTCTGGAAGTTGGTTAATTAAATTAAATTAATTAAGGAGATTCAATTTTTCTCTAGAGGCTTCTATTAATAGATTCAAAGTGATGCAATCCATTGATCGAGATTATATCTTTCGCATTGGTTTTCAAACACAATATTATAAGAGCAAGTTGAGGGCTTGGAGAAGGGGCATCGATTTAGATTTGACTAGTTCGACTACCCAGTTGTAGGTTTTTAGTGGGGCACAATTGAAGCCAGGAGGCATCAGAGAAAGGGAGCATCAAAGATTTTGGAGAGGATATTTCAAAGGAATATTTCCTCAATATTTCTTATGTTTAGGAGGCGAGAAAGGGGATATCTGCAGAGGAGGCCATAAAAATTCATTTGAATAGCCAGAATCCCTAGTGCAAGTTACCGAGAGAGACTCACTTTAGTTGTCAATAGCCGGATCAAGGATTGGAAGGAAGAGAAAGTTGATTCTAGAGGTAAAAGGAGGCTATACATCTCACATGGAGGCATATCCAGAACTAAGCAACTTTCTAGAAGCAAGTTCTATGCATTTAAGTTTAGTAGTGTGGGTAGCCAGGAAGTGCGAGTGCTGGAGAGAGGCTGAGTTGGATTGCAGAGGGAGATATTCTATGTCCAGATTATTTTTCCAGTTGTGATGAGTATTTGCAGGAGGATTTCCAGTAAAAGGCATATAGTTTATTGCACTATCCAATTGCTACATATTAATTAAAACCCCATATGTTGTAGTGGTTTTCTATTTAGGGTTATTCCATGGGCAATTACCACAAATAATGGCATCTATCTTATTGTGTGTCTGCATATATTTCTCAGTTTCGTAATTTTATTTATGTAATATTTTTATGGTGAAGAACGAAATTGAGTTTTTTTTTATTTTCCATTAATAATTAATAAAGGACAAATAAACTGCTTTTAGTTAGGAGAATAATTATTAGTTAACTGCATTCAAGGAATTTTCACAAGGAACACAAGGATGCAATATATTGCCAATAATGTTATAGAAATAATAACGCGTCAAGAATTTAATGGGTAAAATCTATGGATAGTTAACACGAGTGCTAATAATGTGCCCATGGGAAGCAGAGGCACCAACATGTCCACGGAAGAGCCTTTGTCTCCTTCATCAGGAATGCACCACCAATGTGATTTGTTCAAGGGGAGATGGATGTATGATTAATCCTATGTTTTGTATCCACATGGTTTGTGCCCTTATACTAGCATTAATTTCAAATATGGAAAGAATGGTAGAAAAGATTTCAATTATGAGAAATGGAGATGGAAGCCTCAGGATTGTGAACTTCCAATGTGATCAACATTTTAATTGTAGTGTTTGTTTGAATTTTGTTTTCATTGAATCAATACCCTATTACTTCTTCTCAACATCGTTCCAGATGTTTTAATGTTTCTCATATTTGCATTTCATGTTTAGGTTCAATTCCTCTCTAATGATGGAAAGGTTGAGAGACAAACAACTATTGTACGTGGGAGACTCCATAAACCCAATCAATGGGAATCCATGCTTTTCCTTATGAAGGTTGCAGTTTTGTACCATGAACCCACTCGAAATTCCAAATACAACAATTTCATTCAATATTATTTCAAAGTAATTCTAAAATCTTATGTCTAGCCTAGACAACCATCAGCCACAACGAGATTGGTGGGTTTGTGGTATGTATAGTCTTCATGGAATGGAAATTTTTTTAGTTAAAATTTACAAGAATGGTTGGAATGAAATATATTAATTATTAAGAATTCATAATTTGAATGTAATAGGTATTATTAAGAATATTGAGACCATTTTGTTATTAAAAAATGTAAATTCAGTTATAAAAAATTGCAATTCAAATCATTTTTTATAATTTTCAGATTTTACTATATTATCTATTTGATGGTGTCATAATGTGATATTTTATAACTTCCATATATTTTCAAGAGTTTAATTTATTTAAAAGAAATAAATTTTATTGAAAATCAAATGCGGATATAATATATTGTTGTCAATTAAAATGTATTTTTTTAGCCTTTCATTATGGAAGGGTTGGATGAATATATTCCCTTCTAATTGAAATCAAGACCAACACTTCAAATTTCATCACTAGTCAGAATCCCATGGTTGTGCATACCCCTGTTTTCAAGCCCTACTAGATGTATAAACTATGGGTGTGTGTGTGTGTGTGTGTGTGTGGATAGAGGATATGAAGGGAAACTAATTAGGTGGCCTACCTTTGCCCCATCTAGGGTTTGAGAGTTGAAGCCTAGTGGCACAATGGATTTAACTTAATGTTGGTCTGCCAGGTCGGATAAGGCGTGATGAAATATAGGAGGGGACCACCCAATAACCAATTGGGTGTCTGAGGGTGGAGGAATAGTTGTACAACAAGTTAAACATAGTTCCAACATGTTGAATTACATACAATTGTATTTTTTCTTAACTAACTCTTTTAAATAAATGGCTTGAGCTAATTACATTGATAACATGAGGTATATGGATATATCACAAATCATATGTCGAAGATACTTATGCCAAAAAAAAGTATATATACTACAAATTCATGTACAAATTATGGTTATATCACGACATGAATAAAAGTGATTACATAATACATACTTTATTATTGTTTCAACTATACACATTAACACAATTTGGTATACACACACACGCACACACACACACACACATATATACATACAGACACATTTCACCATACAAATTAACTTACATAGTTGAAATTTGAAGGGTACACCGACTCATTAAAATAGAAATTGTTGAGAAAATAAAATACGAGATTCACTATAATTGTGCTTGTTTAAATCATAAAAATTCTACAGCTAAACAAAACATAGTTGGGTTGAATTTAAAACACCAAGTTGGTTTAAATCATTTAAATTTCATAACTGAAAGAACCAATTCTAAGCTAAGTTTAAAATACCACTTTATATACAACTTTTCTATAATTTAACGTTTGAAATTCACATGCAAGGATTGGATTAATTATATAGTAAAATTAATTTCTAGTGGCATCTAGAGAAGGGGCATCACAATAACCTCCTAACCATAGGCAACCACAATATTTTGTTTTGTAACTTTCCACCCCCGTTTAAGGTCTATAGTCTAAGAGATTGAATTTCCCAAGCAAAATTTGCTAGACGAGCTATATGAGTGTTGTAACTTGTAGGTCGTTTATCAACCATAATGAGCACCCATAAAAGTTTTCTAGATGAAATGCAGGAGTTTTTTCACTTACATGTGGTTTATAAGCGAGAGACAAGTATGGTGGTTTATCAGCTATAGTAAGCACCTGTGGTTTATTAGTCTGAACAAACACCAATGACCCATTGTGTAAATGGTTTCTCAGCCAAAAATAAGCATGTTGGTTTATTAGTTGTAGCAAAAGCCCACTTTTATGAGTCCCAACACGCACCCATATGCTCAATCACACATGTTCCTGCTCATGCTTAGAAATATCTATGAAAGAAAACTAGTCCGAAACATTTCGTGTATTGTCTCTACAGAAGTAATTCTTTTAGGAGTTCTTGTTGGGAACGGGTTCCCCTAGAGTCATTTTTGGGGTTAAAAGCCCAAATTTTGGGGCAAAAATCCTTAATTTTGTATAAAAGAATGTAAAGTATCTGCATGTTGTGGTTGCGGAGTGAGAATATGTAAAGAGTCACCAAGGGTTTTTCGTCCTTCTTCTGTGTAAGTCATGTCAGCTTTAGAGATCTACCCATGGTCCGTATACCATGGGATTGTATAAAAAGAAGTCCTAGAATAGTCTTTTAGTAGTTCATTCATAATAGAGGGAAGCAAGAGTCATTAATGGGTTTGTGAAGAACTAAGAGCGAGATTCTTAGCATAGGAAAGAGGCTCTGCAACTGAGTGTGCAGAGGCCTAGGGTAGAAGTTTGTAGTTGAATGCGTGGACCCTTGTAGCTGTGTGCGCAGGGTAGTTAACGTCTACATTGGAGATTTGGAGAATCAATAAAGAAAAGTATTATGGAATTACCTGTGTATTTTACTTCTATCAATTACATGCAATTATGTTATGTTAAAAACTGGGTTTATGTTTTAATGCTAATTGAATGCGCAAATCTATATGTTTCCATTTGTTATATAACCGCAAGTAAAGATATATTTTTACGCAAAGATAATTGTAACTGTATATTGAAGTTGTCCAATACTTAAGATAATTTGGGTAATTATACAATAACGAAAATACAAAGGTACGTAAGTGCCTAGACCACGTCTTAGGGTTGCACGAAGAACAGTCGTATACCTTTGCAGAGGTCCAAAGGACAAAAAAGAGAAGTATATCGATAAGCCCTATAAGGCTTATTGACTTGTGTGAATGGTGAGCCCCAGTATTGTAGCAATAATGCTACAACTCCTGGGGCTTCCTGTCTCTTAATTTTATCAACCCGGTAGTTCGTACAAACTTGGAAGCGGCGGTGCTATATGCACAAGTACTAGCTCTTGTCGCAGCTGTCACTTGGTCAGCTGGCACAAGTCCGCTAGGGCTCAAGCCAAATTCTATAGGCTCACAGAAGAAGCTTTATCAATGATGGACGAAAGCTAGCTCAAAGGAGACTTATCTACTTGACAAAAATGAACTGAAAGCAAATCAAAGCATGTAAGCCTAGGAAACCCTAATTTGACTAGTCTAACTTCTATAATGCAAAGAATGTGAATGGAACTTCTACCAATGCTGCTACTACCTCTAATAAGTGAAAATGCATGGATCTAAACTACTTGCATCATAAAAGATATGTTTTTGTACTTTTTCATTAAGTGGGTGGAATGCTTGTGATTTTGTGCTTATCAGGGGTTGGTTGTGCAGATGGGATGGAGAAGGAAGGAAAACGTGGGACAGGTTGGGGAGGCTAGGAGAGGTCCCTAGGGATCCTTAGCATCCATCTACAGAGGTTCCTCACATTCAGAAGCTCAGCGACCGAGTGAGTGGCCTCCTACAGGATGTCTGCAGGGGATCCTACAGGATACTCAGAGGTTTCTATAGGATAGTCCTGTAAGTCTTCTACAGGATGTTCTGTGCAATTCTACAGGAGGATTGGTCGTGGAGGTTTTGGGAGATGATGGAGTGTTGGAGTGGTGTGGGAGGCTAAGTGAGATGTAGATGGACCTGATGATGGCTCAGGAGCTGGAAAATCAGATGAAGGAATAGGATGGGAAATGAGTGTAGGGAGTAGGTTGGAAGATAAAGGGCTATGTCAACGAAAGTTGAAGGAGATGGAGCTATGTGGGAAATGAGAGGTTTGGAGGGTAAATGAGTGAGACAAAGGTTAAATAGGACTTGAGGATAGATCAAGAAGAAGAAGAAGAAAATGGTTTGAGAAGGAGCAACGCAAATGAAACAAATGACTTATGCATCAAAACGAGAAATTCATTAACCTATGATGATTGTGCCATGAAACCTATGAACAGAAATGGAAAACAAGAAATGAAACCTATGTGAAACAATTATGAAACTAAGTATTTATAAACCCAAACATGCATCCAAACTGATATCAAGTTCTGCAAATGAGATTCAAACACTAATGATTGCATGGTGAAGCAAAGAAAGTGTTTTTGTTGGCAGCAAGGTTACATTGGTCCCAGCTCATGATTCCACTGAAGGGGAGGTGAGATCCAAAGTACTTGGTAGCCTTTTTCTGAATATATTCCCTGTGATTAACCTATCAAGCAAATCTGAACATTAAAAACCTTTTCTAATCATCAAAAGCAACCTAAACAACAACGCATCATAATTCAAATAGCAGATTTTATTATGAGAATGCAGCAAAGACACATAAATATAAACAAGGGAGGTACTGGGCGCTTGAGATGGGCCCAACCCCAAGAACTACAGCCTCCCAAGAGAGATTTAGAGCTGGTGCAAAGCTGGATCCATCTTTATTAACCAAGAATGAAAAGTTACATCAAAACTGTCCACAAGGAGAGCTTGAGAAAGAGCTGAAAGCAAAACTAATCCATGGCCTACAAATCGAATTACAAACTAGCTAACTAATGGCTAAAACAAAATGACTAACTAGCTACAAAAATGACTAACCACTAGCTAACCAAAAATGTCTAACTACTAGCTAACCAAAAATGACTAACTCAAATGAGGTCTCAAGCCCTCTTATTTATACAATTTGAGGACCCAACAGTGCTCCTAGAATTTAGGGACTTGGCTGCCCAAGACTTGTAGTTAACAGCAGTCCAACTTGATTTGCTTGGCTGCCCTTGTGCTCATTGATTTGGTGGCCTTTGAACTCCGAGCTGATGGTGGAGAATTCGAGGTAAGGGCCCATAAATGAGGGGGGCACCTTCGTACAAATCTTGTAGCTTGTTCTCCCACGAATTTTGCTGCCAAGTGCTCATTAAGACCTTCAAATTTGTCTCCAAGTTGACCAACAAGGCTACACAAAGCACCCATTAGACTTGTTGGCATAATGACTAACCAAATTCACTCTATTAGCATAAAAATAAT
>APFE030512691.1:315580-329353 GCA_000404065.3 Pinus taeda
GATCTTATTATTTGTGTTCTTCTCATGTTTCGGGGACGAAACATGCTAAGGGGGGTGGAATGTTATGTACCTAGGGGGGGTAATATGGGGGTACCGAGGGAGGTACCCAAGGTAATAATGTAATAATGGGATGGGCCATAGTAATAAATAAGGTGGTTAACCCATGTCATGTAAGGGACCACAAGTAGTTAATAATAATGTAAGGGGCCCATGGTATTAGTTGATGGTATGAGGAAACCATGGTAATGATGCATGGTATTGTATGTATGAGGCCTATATAGAGGCTAAAGACTCCACATGAAGAGATATGAAGAGAAGTATTCCTGTATGAATAGGCATATGGCTTGTGGAGTGTTCTCCTTCCTTAAGGAGTGAATGTATGGTGTTGCCCTACCATAAGGGTTTGATCAATAAAGAGAATCATTTCTATCTATTCTTATCTTGTTATTCTTGGATTATTTTTATTATCATAATATTTCAGGGTCAAAACTACAACAATATTTGGGTCTGAAGCGCTATCACACATCACGATCGGTGGAGCCCCAGGCTTGTGCATATTGCGATATGTGATAGGCTGCACCCGACGATATTTATCGGCTCCGACATATAATATTTGAGGTCTACCTTGGATGACTGACTCGAGTTTTTCCTGTGTATTTTCTTGTTTTCCAAATTTTCCGAAATTATAATGGGATCGGGTTTTCAGTGTAAAGGGAAAGCCTGTGGACCCCCGATAACGCAATTGTGCATCAAGGTGGTGGAAGGCATGGGTATTCTGACCTGAGAGGGAACCGACACCCGATTGCGATGAAATGAAGCCCTTGAAAACTATGCCAAGCCTATGCTTTGAGTGGGAAATTGTATGTTGATTGTCTTTTATGCATAGATCCTTTCACACTTGTTCCCACAGTTATAAAATTTAATGGACACGGTGTTTGTGTTTCATGTGAATATCTCTGTTATATCGCTCACAATTATGAAGCAAATGATAGCTATCTCTGCAGGTGAGAACTAAAGGACATAGGAGGGGATATGAAGAGCCATGGATGCAGAAGTGCTATGTTTAAGGGTCTGGCTGCGAACGTTCCGGGTCAGGATCCCACGTGTTGCCTGTGAATTCCGTAAGAAGAGTTGTCCCGGTATTCATTATGGGGAGGCATCACACAGTCACCATTTTTCCCATCATCTGTTCTCCTCCTCAGGAAAGGAATTGACCCAACCATTATGCCTTCTACGTGCCAGCGGTCACGCTAATGATCCTATCTGTATGTACTCGATTGGCATATCTGAAACAGTGGGAAGATGAAGAGGCAGGGTGATCTCAGCTTCTTGGCAGTTTCACCAACCTATCACATCTATACATACTGATCTGTGTAACGAAAAGAGATAGGGAAAGGTCATGGAAGGCCGAGGGTCATTCAAGGCTGCATAAATATTACCTTCGAGGAGGAGAAAGGGCTTTTGATTTTCGAAGAGGACAGTGTTGCTTTATTGTGAATGAAGAGGACTATTTTTTAGGGAAGAAGGAGCCTTTAGTTTCAGACTCATTGTATTGTTTTGGATCAGAGTGTTGTTATTGGCATGAATGTAAATGTGATTTATATTTATGTATATTGATGACCTACAGTTCACTATTAGTCTTGTTAAATTGAAAGTGATTCATTTTCATGGTTAACTTGTGAATGGTCTCTGATTTGAAACTAAATTAAACATCAGTTGCAGTTTTAATTCCATATAAGAATGGGGATTCCTATATGAGTGATTGGATTGCAATTTAGCTTCAATACAATCTTGTCCAACTGTGAATTCAGTGATTGATTCATTTGGACTTGCATCTATGCATGATGTTTAACCTTCTTTATCACGCTCCTGTTGATTATATATATGATGTTTAAACCTTTGTATCATGCTCCTGCAAGATAGATTAGAGTAGCTAGGACTAGATTAGGGTAGTTAGAGGTAGTATAGAGAGGATTTAATACATAGAGGTTAGCTGTTCCATTTTGTTGATTTAATTGAAGTCTTCCTCCTGGAAGTAATATTTTGACATGTTCAAGCGGTTTACGGGGTCACTTAAAACCCGTCAGAGCAAGCCAATCCAAACGAAAGTAGGTCTAATTGGGGCTTGTGATCGGGTTAGTTCCCCTTGTTGGCATTGTGCACATTTGCCATGTCAACAAATTGGCACTAGAAGGAGGGCTTGAACCACCCTCTCCAGCTTTTCAAGACTTCATCTATAAGTGCCATGCATAGATTCAAAAGGATTAATGTATGGATCGTATAGGTGGGAGAGATCCTGCCACACATTTGAAAGAGCCTCATTTTGAAGAAACAGAGACCCCTCTGAGCCCTATTTCTAGGTCACCCAAAGAAGAGAGACTGTGGGAGTATCCTGTCACTCAGGAACAATGAGTCAGAGCACTTAGTTGGGCCTACCCTCGTTCCCTCTCTCAGCTTCACATCTTTCACTCTTTACCTCTGACAACTAAGAAAAATCCAAGGATTTTTACCTTGGGTGAAGATACATCTACAGCCACTTCTCTCGAAGATATTGTGCTAGAATCCTTGCAAAGTATCGAAACCTCTTCGAAATAAATTCCTGAGGATTCCCCTTCTAAAGGAAACTCCTCGCTTGATTTTTAGAATCCTAACGAAGAAGTCTCCAACCAAAACTTCCTTGTCCATAATATGGCCAAAGTTCCTCCTCTGGGTGGGAATCAACCTCCACCTCCTCTTGGAGCACTCCCTCCCTGGCTTGCACAAGATTCTATAGCGGTACGTGGGCAACAACATCCCTTACCCAAAAATACAGAAAGAGTGTTAACCAATTTCAACCCTGAGTGGGGAGATACTGCTGACAACCATATTCGCTCTTTCTTCCTAGCCTTGCACAAGTTGGGGGTCGCCAATGAAGATGTGGTGTGCCGCCTATTCTCCTTTACTTTGACTAGTGCAACCTCCACATGGTATTTCAGCTTGAGAATAAGGTCAATCACCTCTTGGGATGGTTTTCAACAACCCTTTTTAGTCAAGTTTGGTGATGAAAAAACACCTGCGGCCTTAGTTTTAGAATTATCCCATCTGAAAATGGAAACCAATGATAAGGTTAAGGATTTTAACATCTAGTTCAACAACTTGTTCAATAGAATCCCATCCATCGCTAGACCTACTGAGGAAGTGCTCATAGAGTTCTATATCTCTGCTCTCCCTGTCCCTACAACGATGTGGGTTAAAAGGAATAATGTGAAAACCTTACAAGGTGCTATCGATGAAGCATTAAAGGTCGAGAATGAAATTCTCAGTCTTACAACATGCCACCCTACAACTAGAGAAAGGAAACCCTCTCAGACATCTAAGAAGAATAATGGAAATGATAACAAAGGGGTTGAAAATAAAGAAGAGGACACCACAGATGTGGAAGGGTTGCATTGGATCATTAAGAACTAATGAACACAGTCAATAATATTAAAAGTAATCATTGGGAGAGTACTAGTGGCAATGGAGGAGACTATAACAATAGAAAGCCCTTCAAGCCTTTCTATCATAAGAAAATAAAAGGTGGTCATAGTCAAATTGCACTGCCTGCTCCACCTAATGAAGGGGCTTTAAACATAGAAGAGTAGGCTCTTATTGGATCGCTCCTTAACAAAGAAGAACATATACCAGAGCTCGAACCAGAAAAAGGAGATGAGGAGGAATACCAAGTAGAAGAACCCTCAGAAGAGGAAAACCATATTAATGTGTTGTGGGATTTCCATAGTAATGAGAACGATGATGAGGGAGACAACCCCACAGAAATCAACACTAACGAAATCCACATGCAAAGTAAAGGGTCGCTCCTAGGTGCGATAAAACCCATAGACCGGATCAAGCAAGATGCTCGCCGTGTGAAAACATCCGCTCCTAAAGTTTCTGTTGGAAAAGATAGATCTAGTGGTGATTCCAAGAATACCCCGGTTGCAAAGCATCCAGAAAAAGATAAGACATCTCCCACTGCAACTAAGGTGAACCAAGATGGTAAACCCCCATCGAAGAATGGCGAAACAGGTATTTTTACCTTGCCCGATCCCATTTATAACATTGACTACAATATTGTAGATGATCTCAAGAAGTCAAGGGCTAATATCACGTATTTTGACATGTTAAAATTAATGCTGCAAAGAGATTTGTTGTTGAAATCTATGAATGAGCGAAACTGCAAAACCCCCACCGCCTCAAGCACCCAAACCAAGAAGCCAACATCCAAACCTATTAGTACCACTAGCACAACCCAAACACCATCAGCTATGGAGGCCACGTTATCTAAAATGAATCGAAAACCCCAAGATGTCAGCACAACCATGATAGGGAGGAAATCAAAATCTATGACTCCACCATTTCTCATCACGTTTGAAATTTTCAACATGAACGTCCATAACTGCTTGGTAGACTCTAGCGCCTCATCCACTGTTATGCCTTACATTGTGGCTAAGAGAGTTCAGGAAATACCTGATAAAATTGAAACTCGAATTATGTAGTTGGACAGAACGAATGTGAGAGTTATTGGGGAGATGAAAGATGTGTTGATTCGGATGGGTGGCAAACCTCAATACACTCAAGTCATTGATATAGTGGTGGTGGATATACCTGAGGTTTATGGAATGTTTCTTAGTAGGGACTGGTCATCAAATCTAAATGGATATTTCTCAACTGATTGGTCCCATCTTTTATTGCCTCAGAGGGGAAAAAGTGATATGCTGAGAGTGGATCAAGAAAGATATATGAAGTACATCGTAACAGAACCAAACAACCCCAATGAACCTTTAATGTTCTATCACTCTATCCTTGGGAATTATAGTTCTGATGTTTATGCCATGGAAACTTGTTTCAGGGAGTGCCATGTAGAAACAGTCAAGGAAGCTTAGACAAACACACAGTTGGAAGAAATAATTAAACACCCCCACAATCCAATTGATGAATTACTGTGTATTATATTAAATGATAGGACTAATTGCATAGGAAGTAGTTCTTTTAGCATAACAATAGAGTTTATTTTCTGGACACTCCACTTTAATGACTCTAACTCTCTTAAAACTGTAGGTGCTGGGAGCATTTTCATTGACCCACTAATGAACCAATGTCTAATGGCCAGACGGTTGGAATGCACGTGCATCAGTAACACAACAGAACATGAAGGCTTGCTGAAAGGCCTGAGAAGAGCCATTGAAAGAAATGTAAAAAATCTCAGAGCTTTTGATAACCCAAAGATAATGGTGGACAAGGTAAAGACAAAGATACACTATAGTTTGCCACAGCTAGTGAGGTACGAACACGAGGTATGGAGTTTAATTAACAATTTCAATTCCTTCAATGTCATATATATACCTCGAAAATATAATCACGATGTGGATCTGATGACTGCTATGGTTGCAAAACTTTTTCCTATTCTTAGATTAAAAAAGAATAAACTTTATGTTGAATTGATTTTCAGATCATCCATAACTAATAACATCTCAAATTGGCAGGTGTTCGAAGGAGATAACCAAATCCTTGAGTTCCTGCATTGCGAAAGAACACATAGAAATGCAACCATTAAAAAAAGGGAGCATGACATAAACATAAGTGATGATAAGATGATATCTTTCAATGAGAAATAAATTTACTTTTCATCTCTCATGAGTAAGCCAACAGGTAAGCACAAAAAATTACAACACCCATGGCTGAGCCCATTCCAAGCTGGAAAAAAAATGGTCATAGAATTTACAGATCGAAAACCTTACAGGGAGAAACTGAAAAACTCCTTATTAATGGCCAACATCTCAAGAAATACTTCCAGTAGCCACCACATGGTGGTTACCTCCTGAGTAGGTTAGAGTTCATTTCATTCTGTTGTTAGTTTAGTTGTATTCTTGTGCTCTTTTTTTTTCTTTTTTCTGCCAAGTCTATTTTCTGCTGTTTTGAATTACATTCCTTTTCAGCCAACTGATTATAGTCCTCCAGACTCAGTCTACCCTTCATATTTTCCCTCATTCACTACTCTCAACCTTTCCCTTCCTCATTAACTTGTTGATGATTTCACTTTTCCTGAATCCATTATTTCCCCGCAGATCAATTGAACTTTCTATCAGCACATGAGCACTTGAGAATCATCAGTGGAATGCAAACTGAAACCCCTCATTGGCATCTGTTGGGAACTATGTGAGATTTGTTGATAACTTGGATATATGGAGCATGCGAGGGCATATTTATAAAACAAAAAATGTGTAACTACAGCTGGACTAGCATGGAGGAACATTGCATTTAAATAAATCCCATTCAGACCTAGCCTATGCTTGCTTGTAAGATACATAGTCATTCTCCACTGGTCCCATCCACTACGCTAAATGGTCCAATACTTGTTACTCACAAGTAAACCTCCTTTCGTGGGCTAAGCTCACTGTCTCATACCTTGTGGCAAATCTAATTGTGCCCTAGTCCTTGTGCCTAAAACTGGAAGGACTTATCTAAAGAGAAATGCAATGTCAAGTCCTTGTGCCAATCTGGAAGGACGGGTTGTTTGGGAAGCCAGCTAGAGTAAGGACTATTGCTGGGCTTGGAGTACCGATTGACATAGCAAGCCCAACCTTGTTGAAGCAGTTTAAAAATATGGCATGTTCCATGACTGCGCCCCATTCAATCAATGGAAATATAGCACTGAAATTCTCATATAAAGTGAAAGAAAACATGTCTACATCAATCTTGATGAGCAATAAAGAGCTGAAGTACACACCTAAACATGTATGGACAGACCAATGATGGCCCCAAAGGGATTTTTGAAAGTGAAAAACAGGTAAAGGAAGGTCAATAAGCCCCATAATACTGCCATTGGAGAATGCCTGTCAAAATCATATCAGCAAGTAGAATATGTTTGTCTCTATCCCCTTTGAAGCAATAATGTTTAAGTGGAACCCATGCATGTCCATCTATATAGTTTGCATTTCAAGTTTATTTTAACATCCTTATGCTCTATTGATATGAAGGTTATTTGGAAACAGAGATAGCTGGTTCGCCCAACGGTTCGCCATTTGTTGTGGCCACAACTACCACCCTATTAAAACATGCTCTAATAGCAAATTTTAAATGGCCCCCCTATGAGTCTGATCTATCATCTCTCTGAATGATCCTTTTCATCCCATAAAATTTAACTCTATGGAGGGACCAATCTTCCATTCACAAATGGGTAAATCTTGTTAACAAATCCCTCACTTAAACACTTCATTCTTATGTTTATCGAGATTTGTTCAACCCCTCAAAACCCTCATCTCGTTATTATTCCCATTATAATGCCTTATAGCAAAAAGCCTTCGTCACATCATTGTCCCATCATAACCCCTTTACAAAGGAAACGCTTTGAAAATACATAAATCCTCCCTCTTTCTGATCCAAATTGGATCCTAAATTACTCTCTAAGTTTTTATAACTCTATAAAATTCATGCCAAAGTTTCAAAGACTTATAAAGGTCAAGCTTATCAGAAATATCCTCAGAACAATTGTAGTTTATGAGCAGCATAGAGCAACAAGGACCCTCGGTCAAGTGCGCAGACCGTTGGCCCATGGTAACGCACGCTGTCACAAATTGGCAAAACGGGAGGTCTTTTTGAGAAACGGGGGAGGTTTCTGATATGCGGTTAGCGGCAAGTCGCTAATTACATATCGTCGAGAAAACCCCTCAGAGAAGAAAAAGCCACGAGGGACCCGGACCCGAAAAGTCAGAAACTGTACTGATATCGCCGATTCCGTCAGAGGTGGGTCCCACACAAAAACCGGAAATATATGAGAAGGGATTCAAGTGGTAAGCGGTTTCAACCGAGTCTCGCCTGATGCCACACATTGGGTGCCACATGTCTGGCAAAAGAGAGAGAAAACAACTCACATCAGCCGAGTAAACATCATGCTACTTACCCACCTGATATGGACGAACACCGAAGGTTTTGGAAGCTCCAGATCGACGGCAGAAATGCAATCTGACGGATGACCAGATTCAACGGGGTAAACAGGCCGAGTTATATAAAGTTTGAAGTCCAGCATGAATGATGAGTTAGCAGAAGAATCATGTTCGTGGGTATTCTGGGAGTTAACCAGAAATAACGGCAGTTCAAACATTTCCAAGAGAACTGACACTCAGTTCGTTACGAACTAGGTGGCCACGTCCCTATGAGGCGTTACATAGTAATGATGACACAGAACAGAGGAATTCAAATGAATAGAGGCAGGAGAATTAGAAAGCCAAGAAGCAAAAATAAACTGTCAGAAAGCAGATTGGCTTTAAAGCCACGAATTGACAGAGAAAGTAGTAAGCATTAAGAAAATCAGGTTAATAAATCTAAGAGCAGAGAATAGAGAAAGTAAGTCGATCTGACCTGCAGAGCAAAGGAAACATCGAGACAGAGCTAGAGAGAGTCAGAGAGTGTGTACTCCAGAAGGAGCTTGAGAGGTTCAAGCAAACTCCTCTGTATATTCATGTCTTGTATGAGTCTTATATTGGGCTCATACTACTGTGACCAGTAGAGGTTGAGTTTGAGTGAGGAGAGTCTATGTACTCTAGAGACTTGGGGGATCCAAGTACAGTCCTACTGATTTATCTCTGTTGAGTGAGACTCAAATTGAGCTCACTATTGTAAAATCTCTACTTTGAAAACATAATAGAGAGGCCACCACTGAAGGTTGGACCAAGAGACGTAGCCCAGGCATGTTGGGTGAACTCCTTATCAAACTTGTTGTGTTTACATGTTTTCCTTTTATGTTTTCTCTAACTGCGTCAGTGTCTATGTATTTTGCAATCTTATCGATCCATTGCATAAAGTAACATAGGGACATCCATGCACATGAGTCTGTAATACCTTTAATTGTTTGTCGTGGATACATTCCAGATCACTTTCGCTTATCGCATTCATCCTGGGCGCGTAATGCATGCCATAAGGCCCCAGGCCCAATGATGTTATGAACCATAATATATAAATTGTCGGGTCCGAAAACCCATCGCATATCGCAATTTTCCTAAGTCCAGGATTTATATACATATGGCATGCCCCGACTTCTGGACCCGATGGGTTTTATTAACTCAAATGTATGCATTTCGAGTTTGGAGCCCATCGCCAATCGCTATCAGCCCAACCCCAAAGATATGTGTATAAACAACGCACTCCTGGTCTACGGACCCACCGACCCTATGAACCACAATGTATATATGGTTGGGTCTGGTCCAAATCGCATATCGCATATCGGTGGAGCCTCGGGCCTTCTACATATTATGCACAGTGATATAGCAGACCCATCGACTTATCAAATATATTATATATATATATATATATATATTATATATTATTTTTTTTTTTTTTTTTTTGGGTTCAAAGCCCTATTGCACGTCGCGATCGATGGAGCCCCAGGCTTATGCATATTGCGATATGCGATAGGACGCATCTGACAATATTTATAAGCTCTGACATATAATATTTGAGGTTCGCCTTGGGTGATTGACTTAGGTTTTTCCTATGTATTTCCTTGTTTTCCAAATTTTCCAAAATTATAATGGGATCGTGGTTCCATTGTAAAGGGCAAGCCTATGGACTCCCGATAGTGCAATTGTGCATTGGGGCAGTGGAAGGCATGGGTCCTGTGACCTGAGAGGGAGCCGATACCCGATTGCGATGAAAGGAAGCCATCGAAAACTGTGTCAAGCCTATGCTTTGAGAGGGAAATTGTATGTTGATTGTGTTTTATGAATAGATCCTTTCACACTTGTTCCCATAGTTATAAAAGTTAATGGAAACAACGTTTGTGTTTCATGTGAATATCTCTGTAATATCGCTCACAATTATGAGGCTAGTGATAGCTATCTTTGCACGTGAGAAGAAAAGGACGCAGGAGGGGATACGAAGAGCCATGGATGCAGAAGCACTATGTTTAAGGGTCTGGCTACAAGCGTTCCGAGTCGAGATCCCATGCATTGCCTGTGCATTCCATAAGCAGAGCTGTCCTGGACTTCATTATGGGGAGGCAACACACAGTCACCCTTTTTTGCAACATCTGTTCTCTTTGTCAGGAAAGGAATCGACCCAGCCGTTATGCCTTCTACATGCCAACGGTCACATTAACAATCCTATCTCTGTGTACTCGATTGGCATATCTGAAACAGTGGGAAGATGAAGAGGCAGAGTGATCGTAGCTTGTCGGTAGTTTCATGTACATACTGATTTGTGTAATGACAAGAGGTAGGGAAAGGTCATGGAAGGCTCAGGGTCGTTCAGAGCCTCATAAGTATTACTTCTGAGGAGGAGAAAGGGATTTTGATTTTCAAAGAGAACAATGTTGCTTTATTGTGAATGAGGACGACTGTTTTTGAGGGCAGTAGGAGCCTTTAGTTTCAGACTCATTGTATTGTTTTGGATGAGATTGTTGTTATTGGCATGAATGTAAATGTGATTTATATTTATGTATATTGATGACTTAGAGTTCACTATTGGTCTTGTTAAATTGAATGTGATTCAGTTTCATGGTTAACTTGTGAATGATCTCTGATTTGAAACTAAATTAAACATCAGTTGTAGTTTTAATTCCATAGAAGAATGTGGATTCCTATATGAGTGATCGGATTACAATTTAGCTTTAATACAATGTTGTCCAGTTGTGGATTCAATGATTGATTCATTTGGACTTAATCTATGCATGATGTTTAACCTTCTTTATCAAGCTCTCGTTGAACATATATATGATGTTTAAACCTCTATATCATGCTCTTGCAGGAGATATTAGAGTAGCTAGGACTAGATTAGGGTAGTTAGAAGTAGTATAGATAGGATTTAATACATGGAGGTTAGTTGTTCCATTTTGTTGATTTAATTGAAGTCTTCCTCCCAGAAGAAATCTTTCAACATGTTCAAGCGGTTTACGGGGTCCCTTAAAACCCATCGGAGCTAGCCAATCCAAACGAAAGTAGGTCTAATTGGAGCTTGCCACCAACAATTCAATTCAATTTACTAAAGCGATCAATTTTAGTTTCTTTGGAGCAAAAGTATGAGGAATAATGGAGAGTGGCTTTCTTTTGATATACACAAAAATAAGAATGCCATGTTTATATGAATTTGTTTTTCAAGTTGAGATGGTTTGGTTGATGTAGAGCCAAGCATGGCTACAAAAGAAGGATACCACATTCATGACATCATTAAATCATCCAAGGATTCAATGAAATATGGATAGAAGGAAGAACTACTTTAATAGGGAAGGTTGAAAAATGGTAGTTTATAACAAATGAATAGGATATTGTGCAATTTAGAGATTATTTGATAAGAAACTAACTAACCTAACAATGTTCATAGTACTTAACTATGGAAAATTTTAAGGATATAAATTTGTCACAAATTTTTGAAACTTTGGCGAATTTTACAAGTCCTTATTATGGAAAAGTATTTTTGCACAAATATTCCAATTTATAATAATTTTGTATAGTTTATATAAAATTTTGAAGATTTTCAAGGTATAGTAATTTTATTCTATCAATTTTGGGCAAATAAGTTTTAGAAATTATGGAAATTAGTGAATATTTTTTTTGCAAAAGGTATAAAGAATTAATTAATTTGCTAAATTTATCCCCTAAAATTTTCCTTATATTTAAGAGCTTGCTCTTGTGAAAAATGATAACCCTCAAATATGGTATAAACTACCTTTGAAAAGTGCTTCCTTCACAGGGATATTGACTCACAATCCCTTAATTAAGAGTTGAAAGGAATTGCTAATTTGGCATGCTAATTGTAATTAGGAGTTGAAACAAACTGCTAGTTTGACATACTAGTAGTTGTAACTTGTAATTTACTTCACTACTATATATATTCACTACTATATATATTTAATGCTTTTCTAGTCAATAGACATTTCAATAACATCAAAATTAACAAATATTAAACATTATACAATAAACTAATCATTAATTTAATGTTTTTCCATCTCATTAATTGCGTATCAAATTATTCTTATTCAACCAAACGAATCATAACTTAATATTTTTCCATTAATTAAATATCCCTACCCAGCAAATAAGATCAATATAGAAAATCAATAACGTTTCCTTGCGTGTGAGAACCCCCAGAATAAAGGGATATATGTTTTTTGCAAGCCCCTGAAAGTGGAAAAGGGACAGCCAAATGCACCTTATCTTGCTTTTGATGGATGGTGAACGAAGGTGGTTTCGTTGATTCTGGGTCATGTCCCACCCGGGTATAGCTAAACAGCTAACGACATAACAAGAATATATCTTCCTTCTTGTTATGAGGCGGACATCATCCACTCTTTGGGCCAGTTCTAAACAGCTGACTTATTCTAGATGTGATTTTAATTGAACGCAATATAAATGCTCACCGTATTTTGAACATGGTTTGCATTTTAGCAGGAAGCACTGCAGCTGTCTTCGACTCCTACAGACATCGTTCTATACACGATTCTAATATTGAAATACGGTCAGGTTCACCCTGGAACCATGGTTCCCAGACGCCTAGGAGCAGCTTTGTGCTGTCTCGGCTCAAGTCTGTGCTCACCATCGGAGATGAGAATCTGCTGCAGAGCGAAAGCGAGGAGCAGCAGGTCAAAAGGGTGGAGAAGAAGGTAGTCTCTCCCTGTGTCTGTGTCAGTGTCCCGGAGGAGAATGGTCACATTGCCCGCAAGTGCCATTCATCTCCGCTAGATAGGAAACGGCCGCAGAGGATACGTATTCCACTCCAGTCGCTGGGCCTGAATGTGATGTGCGCGGTGATGCAACAGCCGATGGAGGTCAACGAGGAAGGTTCGCATTATGTCGTCGCGTGCAGAAAGGGTCGGCGAGAATTCATGGAGGATACCCACAACGTATCGGGAGGGAAGCTGCAGTTTTCGCTCCCCAAAATATTGGGCAAAATATTGTAGATGTTATGGTCAGGTTGGGAGATGAAACAGAGAACACTCTCAAATAGGCCGTTAGAGCTGGGTATTTGACAACAGATGCAGTGTTTTTGAAGCAGGAAGTTGGCAGCGGTACTGTTTGTGTCACTGCTCTAATTATTGATAGTAACTTAGTGGTTTCCAATGCTGGGGACTGTTGAGCAGTTATTAGCAGAAACGGTGCCTCTTAAGCTGTTACTTGTGATCATCGAGCCGAAAGGGAGGACGAGCGACAACGGATAGAGAATTTGGGTGGAATTGTGGATCACCCCCACGGAGCTTGGCGAGTTCAGGATCTCTCGCTGTATCTAGGGGAATAGGGGATTCGCACATGAAATAATGGATAACGGTTGCGATTCGCACATGAAAGAATGGATAACGGTTGAACCAAACACTAGGAAGATTGATACATGTGATCGCGAATTTTTAATTTTGGCATCAGATGGATTGTGGGATAAAGTCAGTAATCAGGGAACGGTGGACATGGTCAGGCTCTGTTGGATTTAGAGAGGTCTAATTACAATAATTAGGTTGGACATGCGTGCATTATGATTATGATATCAAATATTGTCAGCAAGATTACATTTATGTAATGATTAAATATGCCAAATAATGTGATTAATTAAGTTATGGAACAAACGTATTTAAATAAAGATTTGGATAAAAATACATATAGAATAATGTTAATCAATTATAATTGTTAATGGACCGATTATAATTGATTGAAATAATAGCAGTAATAAATTTCTTGACAGCCGAATTTTGGCTGTCCTAGGATTGGGGCTGAAATTTCGCTGTCAATTGACAGCCAAATTTCGGCTGCCCTAGGATTGGGGCTGAAATTTAGC
>APFE030512700.1:0-16054 GCA_000404065.3 Pinus taeda
CATACGCTGGTTTGTGCAAAGAAAGTCGCGTATATGGAGGCTTGATATCAGAAGAAGTAGGCTCTGGTTGAAGATATTCTGATGTGGGTCTGATAGAGACCATCCGGCACAGGTTCAGGGGGAGAAGATAATCTTCTAATAATGCATTGTTGGCATTATCTTAGAAGCTTTTGGTTCTCGTTCATAGCTGTTGTTGATTTCAGGTGGAACAAAGACAGAGGGAGAACAGAAGGAAATCTTGGTTGCTGATCGAAATGAAGATTGATAGTTGCTGCTACTATCAGTTGTTGATGATTTTCATAAGTCATGTTTTAAATATTCGTCTCTATGTCATGTATCTCTTTCTTGTATGGTGTCAAGGTCATGTAACGGCCTATATTGGTTCCCCACTATGCCTGGGATGAAGATTGGTAAATTTCTGATCATCATATGTAAATTTCTGATGTATATGGATGATCCCCACTTGGTTGGGTGATGGATGTATGTATTAAGTCTTTTGGTGACAGGAAGGTCTTGTATTGTTGCATAATTCTTGGTTCTTCTTAAAGAACATCTTTTTGCAGATCTTGCCTACAGACAGGGGGAGCACAGCAAGACAGAGATTTCAGCATGTACTCAGGGGGAGCACAACCCTTTGCCCTTGATGACAAAGGGGGAGAATGATCTTGAGGATCTTGGTGTTGCCATCAAGTCCAAAGGGGGAGTTTGTTGGCATTATGGCACAGGTGTTGTCCTTGATGGCAACTCTCTTTGGTAACAGATCTCAGTTTAGGCACTCAGAAAGAAGAAAAAGACATATACGCAGGTTCATCTAGAAATATGCACGTATACACGCGGGTTATACATTACAAAACTGCGTATATGTTGGGGATCATATTTTTGGTCCATGGTAGTTAGTCCTTGGAATTTGAACCTATGTTTCGGACCAAGGCTTCTCCGCAGATGTGTTGAACCCTAGTTTTGGGTTCATGGTATTGATATGTTATGGTTTTGGACCATGGTATTGAGGAAGTCCTAAGACTATAAAAGAGGAAGGAGATCATGTGGAAAAAGTGGAGCTGGATCATTATCGAAGATCTGAAAAGTACTAGAGCGGGTATATTGGTAATTGAGTTATGTTGCAGATCTAGACCTGAATGAAGGAGGAACCTTGGCGCAAAAGGAAGGATAAGTTCTATTTATGGGTCATAATCTTTAAGCTTGAATGATAGTATCTTTGCATGATTTTGATCTACTAGATGTGGCGCTTGCTTGATCTATAAGTCTGATAATCTGGGTTTATTAGTGATTGACTATCTGGAAGAGTGTGTTATCCTTTATATATCTGTACGCAGGTTCAGTGAAGTGAAGGCGCGTATACACGTAGTTTTGGTGAAGTAAAGGCATGTATACGCAGGTTGTTCCATACGCAGATGCGTATGCACGCAAGTTGCAGGCTGTTGAAATGGCGCATATGCTTTAAGTTGTTGCTGCTAAGTTATGGTTTATGTTTTCAGTGTATGGTTTCTGGTACTGTGTTTTGGGTACAGCTGTAAGAAGAATATCTACTTGATTCAGATCTAATTTGTGAAAAGGAGATTGGTTGATTCTTGATGATGGTTAGATGTTCATGGATCCAGTCTGAAAATTGATGAAACGTGGTCCCTGGAAGAAAGAGAAGGTTGTAGCCTTCTGTAGGCCAGCACCTACGTACTAGTATCTTGGCTAGTGCAAGAGCTAAGGGGGTTGTATCTCCCTTCCAGGAGAATCTGGAAAACAAGAGAGAGTTGTAGCTCTCTGCAGGTTGCAGCCTGCGTACTGGTAAAGGACTGCACCAGTACATTGTAAACAGAAGTTTCTAATTAAAGAAAGATAGAGACGAATTGCAGCAGGTGGTTTTCACCCACATTGGGTTTCCGCCTTATATGTTTCCACCTTATATCTGGTGTTTTTGTGTGTGATTGTCTTTCTGCTCTGTTTTACTGTCTTTGGTTACTGGTTAATTGATGTTGCATCTCAGATTAACAAACATCATCTGAAAGTTTAAGTAAATTAAAAGTTTGCTCTGTATACGTAATTTTACTTATGAATAGTTGTGTATATACGCGGGTTGAATTAACTGAAGTAGCATATACAATTTGTTTTTTTCTTTTAAAGGATTATTTGACTTGATAATACTGATTCACCCCCCCCTCTCAGTATTATTTCCAACATCTTTGTGGTTTTGTTTATTTTGTGTTCTCCTCTTTTTCTTTTGGCATTTCAAATTTTCAGATCTTGGGTGACTCTGCCCCAAAGATCCATTTCAATTTTTTAGATCTTGGGGGCCTCCTCCCAAGATCTAGATCATGATCCACTCCATAATAGAAGATGGATATATATGCCATTTCCCCACCACTTTATCCCAAAGACAGGTTCCTTTGATTAATTTCCAAACTCCTTTGGCCACCAAAGTTTTTGAGAGCCAAATGAGTTGTTTTTTAACCCCATCCACCTAGAGATTTTGGAGTGGCTATGGAGGACCCAACATTCAAGGAAAATAGTCTCTTTTCTTTATTTCCATCCCATACAAAACGTGGTGTAAGTTTCTTTATTTTATGAAGGATATCCAAAGGAACCCAGGATAATGAAACCCATTAAACATGAATAGCTTCAATTACAACCTTTCAAAGAACAATTCAACCCACTCTAGAGAGCCCTTGATTACACCAAATTCAAATTTTGAGTGTTTAGTCAATTTAATGTTCTTAAATTGTACGCATAAATTATTGACCAGGGTAGGTAAATTGATGAAGTGCAAGTGCATTGTATGTGATAGAAGTCTTTTATGTTGTTAAAGTGATTATGTTATCGTTATCTAAGTTAATGTCAAACTCTAGAATTAGTGTTTAGGTGATGTTATTATCTATACTAGGATGTTATTCCTAAGATTTTATTGTTAATTGATTATCCTAAATGTTGTCTCTAGAATTAGTTCTGGTTGAATTGAGTTTTTATAATGATTGGATAATGATTTTAACTCTTTTCAATAGATGTGTTACTTTAATCTTTCTTTCAACTTATCAATTGTTTTTGAATTTTTATGCTGCAGGTAAACAAAGCTAACTATGAAAGAATAAAATGACATAAATAAAATCCTAATTTACCAACTTGGAAATGAAATGTGCTTGGATTCAGAAGCTGAGAAAGACTGTCACTCTTATCTACTGCAACTTTATTTCAATGCAAAAGAAAAATAGAAATGAAATTACTGGGCTATGAAATCACTAAGTTGTGCTAGGCAAATGAATGAAATGAATTTACTGATTTTATGCTAGGTATTAATCAAATGAAATGAATGATACAAAAATAAATCAAGTGAACCTAGTTGCAATCTTCATTGAACTGCATCTTAAAAACATGAAAACAGGGCATCCATGAATTAAATCTATGAAATAACAACTAAGATGAAAAATCTAATTACTATGAATTAGAGACTTGATCTACACGCAGGGACCCTCCACGAGGTATTCAGTCGCCTTAGATCAAAAACACATAAAATATATGAAATAAGAATTTTTCATTAAGCGAAAAACAGTTCTACAGGATGCTCAAACTACATATGGTGGCACACCCCTTACACAAAGCTGCCAATGTTTTTATAGAGTTCTTTTTAACAATACGAGAAATTTAAGCCTACAGGACTTCACTAAAGTCCTTATTAAAACTAGATCATATCTCTTATTTGTCCATTTTCTATTGAAAAAACAAATCAATGAAATCTCATAAAATTTAGACTCTGTTCCAATGCGTTGTCCTACTGTTGACTGCCATGGTTTTCTGTGTTATAGTGCGGATCTCCTGGTGAATTAGCTCAATTAAATGGGAAGAAATCCATGAGAGGATCATTCCTTATCTACCCATATACTCCTTTGCTGAGTTGGAGCACTCAAACCCTGTCAACAATGGAAATGGCTGCAGATCTGTGGATTAGCTACAGAATCAAACCAATTCTATAGCTGCATGTAAATTTTAATAGAACAAAAAGGCATATTGACAAAATATGAAAAATAGTACATATGAATGTTTACCTTGTCAAAACCTTATGTTTGTTGCATTTATTTGGATGATAGTGGTAGGAAAAAGGAGGTAAATATGGACAAAAAGGATGCCAAGATAAAGCAGTTTTGGGACTCTACATTCCCCCACACTAGAGGTTTTGTATGTCCTCATACAACACAAAATTGTCATTTTTATGTATGTCTTTAGATACCTTTCCCAACACATCCAGGTTTCACTTTTTCTTCTTCTTAGTAGTTACTACCATCCTTGGCTTCCTAATAAGGATCTTGTATTTTAGGTTAATGATTTCTCTTTTCATGGCCTTGTTTTCTTTCTTCAATTTCTTATTCTTTTTATACCATAGACTTAAGTGAATCATTAGGATATCACTTTTGGGTATTTTAATTCCATTTTGTGCCTTCAGAGTTAGATTTTTAGTTTTGAGGTACCTGTTTAATGTCTCCAGTTCAAAGATATCTTGTTTCAAGACATTAGATATTGGAGGTTATTATGCCTCATTAAACTGGTTGATTTCTTCTTCTGGGCTTTGAATTGATCCTTTGGTTGTTGCTTCCTTTTTCTGTAATGATTCTATGTAATCATAGATTTCTTGTTGTATAGGATCAATACCTGGGCTTTTTACTGGACTCTTTGGAGGTGAAATGAAGGGAGGTAGTGATACCCTTGGTGATAGTCTCAGTGATACTCTTGGAGAGTCCTCATGATCTTCAAATTTCTCTTTTGACTCAAGATCAATATGCTCTGCAACTTTTGAGGTTGCCTCTTTCACTGTGTTCAATCTGGTGCTTCTTCTCAAACCTATGGTCGGTATCCTTTGAATCTACTTTTCCTTAACTTTTGGATTTTCTTTCTAAGGTAAGGATTTTATTTGGGGTAAAACCTTTGTTTTCTTGTTAGATTTCTTTCTTCTAAGACTTTTTGTATTCATTTTCTGCAAAATTTCTACAATTGGTAGATCATCCCCTGATAAATCTTGTTGATGTTATGGTTCCTGTTCTATTATTGTCTCAATTTTTCTATTTCTTCCCCTTAGGGTTCTGCTACCACTTGGTTGTTCAGGGGTTTTCTCTTCAAAGTGATTTCTTACTACAAAATCTTCCCAATTATCGCCTATGTTTTGAAGATGAAACTCGATCAAAATTTTTACTAACCCATGATGGTACATTGCGTTGTCTATAAACTAGATTTTCTTCTGAACACTTACTGACATTTTCTTAAGTCTATTCAATAGAAAATATGGAATATTCATTTGATGTTCTTCAAGGAAATTCGGCAATAGCCTAATGTGATAGAAAAACATACACCCAAACTGGCCTTCATAAGTAACAAATTTTCGATTCAAGGATAAGGAGCAAATTTCTCCACTTACTTTTGAGGGAAGAGCTAGGAATACCTTTTCTAAAGACAATAGTATCCATGCTTGGATTTTTTAAGAAAATTTTCTAGTCTTCCCCTTCGATTCCTTTGTTTTTGAACCACTTTTCTCTAGCTCTGGGCAATCTAGTGGCTTCTGCAATCAGGGACTCTGTCACTGCGAACATGACATCACCTATTTCGACTTCTGCACCATCAAAATATCGTGCAAAGATTTTTATCACCTCCCTGTGGAAACCATAAAACTTTTCTATGAAATCTAACCACTGAGCTTTCTGTAACAATTCTCTAGTCTGGGGGTATCCTTCCAAAAAATTTCTCCCTGTTGGCTCTCTTCGAATAATAACGCCCATGGTGAGAGATGTTTCATTTCAATAACCATTTTACTTGACAAGGAAAATAGTCTTAGTAGGGGTTTCACTCTAGCCTAGAGAGATTGTAGGAATTGAAAGAATGAGAGAATGAGAAAGTACAATGAAGGTTCACGGGGATGAGTTAGTCGTTTGAATTCATTTAATTCAATGATCTAGCGATCAAATCGATGGATCCAAAATGAGTATGAGATAGGAGTTAAAATGGTGGCAGATTATAATGGATTTGACAAGGGAATATCATCCATGAACTGCAATGATTTTGGTTTTTCAGTAATGTTACTTCCATGTAACTCATAGATACAATATGTTAACTCCTATTGTAAAATTAAAGTGTTACATACCTTAGATTTATTTGGTAACCTTTATTTGTCCTTTGATGTCATTTGTAGGTACTTTACACTTGGAAGGATTCAATCATTTCCTAAATTTGAGCCACCAAGTGTCCCTGTCAGATTGGCTACAGAAACTTTTTCTGAGTTGCAAAAACTTGCCAAAGCTACATAAAGTCACTAACTCTGTAGCTAATTTTTTTTAAGGGATTTTTAGAAAAAGGATTAAGAGAAAATTTAAGGTGCCAACAAAATTTGGTTTTCACACCAACAACTTGTTGGTTTTCATGTTTATATATATATATATATATATATTATATATATATATTATATATATATATATATATTTATATAATATATATATATATATATATATATATAATAAAGAAAATAAAATTTCTAAGTTGAAAAAGGAGAGAATTTCCTCTTAACCATCTTCAATTCTAAGTTGTCTTGGAAAATTTTGACAAATTCCTCTTTTTTCAATCACTTCTGATAAAGTCTAAGTCGATGTCGATTCACTAAGAGAGGAATTTTCTCTTCATCAATATTCTTGATTCTAACTACACCATTTTCAAAGAAATTTTGAACTTCATAAGGTCCAAGCCGGTGAGTTCAGAATTTTCCTTGGAAGTTCTTGAACTTTGAATAAAAAAAGTAATGCCCAATCTCCTAGATGAAATTTTCTTTCTTTGATGTATTTGACATGCCATCTGGATCTCTGTTGTTGAACTAGGTTAGTCTTCTAGAAGACATCTTGTCTTATTTCATCAAGCTCATTGAGTTGTCCCATCCTTTGCTTTTGTGCTTCTGATAAGTCAAGATCTAACTGGACTATTGTTTTATAGGTCTAGATCTAAAACTCTATTGGAAGTAAGACTTGATTCCCATAAACAAGTTCATAGGGAGTATGTCATGTAGTGCTTCTCCATGTAGTTCTATAGGCCCACAAAGATTCTGGAAGCGTTTCTACCTAGTCCTTTCTATGTAAGTGTACAATCTTGGTGAGAATTGCTTCAATCACCTTGTTTGTAGACACAACTTGTCCATTGGCTTGTGGATGGTATGGAGTATATTTCCGATGCTTGATCTTGTATTGTTCCACGAGCCTTTGAACTACTCTAGATGTAAACTGTGTTCTTTGATCTATTATAATTTCTCTTGGGACACCAAAACGAGTGAAAATATACTAAAAAAGAAATGAAACTACAACATTTTCAGTAGCAAAAGGAAGTGCTTTAGCTTCTACCCATTTAGTGACCAATAATCAATACATACCAGAATATACTTTTTTTCTTTTGAAGGTGGATTGATTGGACCAACAAAATCTACCGCCCATTTCTAAAAAGGTCCAACAAGTACTTGAGGTTATAGTGGAATTTTATTTGAAAGAGTAGGTTTCCCCATCCTTTGACAACTATCACATCTCCTAACATATTCCTTGGTATCCTTGAAAATGGAAGGCCCATAATATCCTAAGAGAAGTATCTTATAAGAAGTTCTTCTGTCAGAGAAATGTCCTCCACATGGTTCATCATGGCATGCTTTAAGTATTTCTATATCTCGTCTTCTTGAACACATATTTTGATGATGAGATCTGGTCCTGTTTTGTACAATTCTTTATTTATCCATGAGTAAGATGCGTTGTTTTGAATTATCCTCCTCTTTTCTCTAGGAGACAAATGAAATGGTAATTTCCCTGTAGCTAAATAATTAGCAATATATGCATACCAAGGTGATTTAGTAGATACTGCAAAAAGATATTCATCAGGAAATTTATCCTCCACAGGTTTGTCATTGTTATCATTTTGAATTGCAGATAAAAGGTCAGCAATTGTATTTATTTTTTCAGGTTGATCTAGAATGGTGATGTTGAATTTTTGCAAGAGTAAGAGCCATTCGATTACTCTGCCATTAGTGATTGGTTTATTGATTAGATATCTAATGGAAGAATTGTCTATGTGAATGAAAGTTTCATAGCCAGTCATATAATGTCTAAATTTATTAATGGCATGAACTACAGCTAAAAACTCCTTCTCAGTTACAGTATAATTTAGCTCTGATGGGGTTAAACTTTCACTGGTATAATAGATTGCATGAGTAAGGTCTTTTTGTCATAACAAATCTCTTAAGGTTGTGTTTGAAGCATCAATTAATATATGGAAAGGAAATTTCAAATTAGGTCCTTTTAAAATAGGTGCTTAAGATTTTCTTTTTCAAAGTTTCAAAATAATTTTGGCAATCAAAACCCCAACTGAATTCACAGTCTTTGGTAAGTAGTTTGAAGACTGGAAATTCCATTTTTGTGAATTTTTCTATGAATCTTCTTTAGTATTCAGTAAAACCAAGAAAGCTCCTAACATCTTGTTGACAATTTGGTACTGATAATTTAGAAAGGACCTCTACTTTAGGTGAGTCTACCTTAATTCCATCTCCTAAAATATGATGACATAAAACAATTCCTTCATTAGACATCATAAAACATGTCTCATGACTTAACGAAAGATTTGTTTCTTTACATCGTATTAGAACTTTTTCTAAATTTTCAAGTGCCTTTTCAAAATAATTTTCGTAAACTATGAAATCATCCATATATACTTCTACACAATCATGAATAAGATCAGAGAAAATTCCAAGGACTGCTCTTTGGAATGTTGCTAGAGAATTTCATAATCCAAAAGGAAGTAATCGGTAAGCATAAGTTCCCCATGGATAGGTAAATGTGGTTTTATCTTGATCCTCAGGTGCTACCTGAATCTGATTGTATCCACTAAGACTGTCCAAAAATGAAAAATATTTTTTCCCTACTAATGTGTCTAAAACTTGATCTATGAAAGGAAGTGGAAAGTGGTATTTTAATGTTGCCTTATTTAATTCCTTGTAATCGATACATACTCTCCATTTCCCATTTTTCTTAGGAATGATTACTAGGGGTGAAACCCATTGATTGTCTAATATTGGATAGTTGAAGTTTATATTCAACAATTTTTGTAATTCCTCAACAATTTATTTGAGATTTGGATTCATTCTTCTTTGTGATTGTTTAACTAGTCTTGCACTTTGTTCAATGTAGATATGGTGCATGAAAGTTTTAGGATTAATTCCTTTCATATTAGTGTATTCCCATGCATAAGTAGTAGAGTGTTTTTGTAAATTTTCTACCAGTTGATTTTTCTGTAATTCTTCCAGGTTTTCATTAATGTTCAAAGTTTTCCCAAGGAAAAAATTCTATTGAAGAATTTCCAAATTTTTCCATAGAGTGTAAATACATTTTTCTATATGATAGATATTTGATTCTACTACAGTCATAATGGAAGGAGGGTTCACTATTTTCCATTAGATTTAAAATTTGGTCCTCCACAATTACTTGTTCAGTAGTAAAAACAGGTTGGATATAATCATCATCATCTGTCCATTCCTCACTCTCTATTTCTATTATTGTTCTTGCAGGTGGATACAATGTAAATTTATTTGTAGAACTTCCATGCGATATAAACATGTCACCTGATCTACAACCGATGAAAGCATTAGCTATGGCTAACCAAGGTCTTCCTAGGATTACTGGATGTAAATTATTCTTGGGTGTTAAAACCATGAAGTCAAAAGGATATTCCAAAGAATCTAAGGATACATAAACATATTCTAATGCACCATCAGGTTTAATTATATACCTATCTGCTAATTGCAACAATGTTGGTGTTTATTGAAGATTAGGAAGCCTTAGTGAATCCATGATTTGTTTACTCATTATGTTTATGGCTGCTCCTAGATCAATCAGTGTGTCTGGCATTTCAATTCCATTGATGTGAACTTTCACAATGGGGCTCCCTGGATCTAGATATTTTTTTATTGTTGCTTTCCCCGTCATGATGTTCTGAACTTACTGTGTACTTTCCATCTGTTTATTGTTATTTTACTTCTGTTATGAATGTTGCGATTATGCTATGTTGAATGTTAAGTTTCAAATATAATGTTAAGTTGATGTGTGAAATTATATGTTTCCATCTGTTGCATGAACGCAAGTAATAATATATGTTTACGCGAGGATAATCTTGTATGGTAAAGTTGGCTAATATCTAAGACAATTTGAGTACTAAGTCAATAACCTAGTTAAAGAGGCACGTAAGTGCCTGAATCATCATCTAAGGCTGTGTGAAGGGAAATTGGGTACCTTCGTTGAGGTTCTGAAAGATGGAAAAGGAGGTACATCGATAAGCCCTAAGGGATTATCAATCTATGCAAAGACCAGAGTGAGGATATAAAATCGACGTCACGACTATCTTAGGGTGTCGAAACTTGGTTCCTACATCCCCCCATACTGCTTCGAGTGAGACTTCAGTCCACACTCCGCGGATTGATTCCAAAAGGGCCAGTAGTGTAGGTATTTTCTTGGTTGCTTAATGTTGAACCTAGGTTAGGATCCATCAAGCCAACACCTCATGACTATGCCATGCATTCAAAGGGAAGGATGAAGCTTTGTGCTTCGTGATTGCGCCATGCGCTCTAAGGCTTCATGCTTCATCAGTGCACCATGTGCTCTAAGAGAAGAATGAATATTCATACTTCGTGAGTGCACCATGCACTTAAGGAGGGTGTAGTTATTTGAGCCAAATTAGTGTGCTCACAGTCCCAAAGTGTGCTTGTTATTTTGATGTGCGCTAAGGCTCTCAGAGTCCACTTTTGAAGGCAAAAAGGTCCCTATTTGTCTAGAGTGTGCCTTTTAGGGGAGAGAAGGTCCTTGTTCTTCTAAAGTGCATGTTTACACTTAGAATTTGAAGTGCACTTCATTGTTTTGAATTGAACTTCATTGTTTCTAAGTGCACTTCATTCTTTCAAAATGCGCTCGAGATTGGGAAGGCATAATTCCCTCCAACATTAGCTACTTGTTCATTTGGAATGCATTTTTCACTGAGGGAGGAAACACAAGGCTAGGTGACTTATCCTTAGGAAGTACTAATGCAATGTGAGAGGGAGGAGACCTTAAAAAATACTTTGTGCACAAGTATGGGAGGAAGATATGTAATTTAGGCTCATGAATAAGTTGTTGTTATCACCTAGTAAGAGGATTAATGCCTTTAGAATTCGCATTGGGCTGAAGGACCAAGAAGAGATCTCACAATGGCTAAGTGTTGGACCAGAAGAGTAGGAGAAAGAAATTCATCCTAACATGACTCAGACACAGGTCACACACATAAATTCCATCAATACAAGCCAATGGAATTCACAAGACACATGAAAAATAGTCACACCTTAAAACAACAACAAAGCGGCATGTAGTTCTAAGTTCAACAATTGAAACAACACATTACAACACTTAGAAACCAAGTTACGACAACTGTGGTGAATATGACCAAAAAGTGAGCTAAGCTGAAAGAATGTGTCCAGTGCATATTCCAATGAATCAGATATGTAATAAAATCTAATGCAGAAGAGTGTGCTAAAACTAACTCAGGAGATGTGCAAAGTTTTGCCACATGCAGGAGTGAAAATTGCTAAAGCGACACCTATGCCATGAGCAAAACATAATACAACACTTGCAAAATTTGAACAATTGTGGAAAAGACACCTACAATTGTGAAGATAACATGAAAATGACACATATTAAAGTGAAAGAAAGTCAAAAGGACTGTCACGAATGTGAAAGAGAAAATGTGTGAAAGATGACAGTTGAGAAAACTCAACAAAATAGAAGCACAAACACAACAAAGTGAGGGGGACTATCAATAAAAGTGCCCATTGACTGTCAACATGAGTTTAACATCGCACAAGAAATTTCTTGATGGATGGTGCTATGTCTATTCAAGCTTGTATAAAGGAAGTGTTCTCATAAAATCATTGAAAATTGTGCATTTGAGTGCAAGTGACGTGACAATTTGAAACTAGAAGAAGAATTGAACGCTTTGAAAAACATCAAACAATCATAACGTAACCATAGAGTGACAGATCGTAAGATCCTTAGTAGGCTCCAAAATTTAAGTGTAGGAAAATTTTTGGAGGGTATTGATTGTAGCAACAACACTTGGCGACACACTATTAGAACCCCAACTTCTTTTTTTAGGTTTAATTCTCTAAGTGCAAGGTCTCAGTATTTCAGGAAGTATTGATTCATATTATGGATTACATTTACTTCCCTACTTAACCTAGTTATAGATATAGTCCCTTCATTCCCTTGGTTAAATACATATCAAGCCTTGCCAAATCATAATTTTTTTTTATCTAAGAAAATGTAGTATTAACAATGAGTTTAAGATATTCACAGTATGAGTTTCATATCTAGTGTTACATAGGTTTTAACCCTGTACATAAATTACTTGCATATGAATTCTAAAACGCAGAAAATAAACAATGCGAGAGCATAACACATAAAACACATATACATAGAGATTTCCCCTGGATCCCAAAACCGGGACTAACAACTTGATTTTTCATTATATTCCTTTCAATGTTACAATACATATTTATACATGCTGAAGCATCCAATACCATCGACTGAAAACCATTGCATCCAAAACCATGGACCGAAAACCATCGCATCCAAAACCATGTGCAAAAAATCATGCACAAAACCATAGGTAGGTTTGCCCAACCTAATATAGGGTCCAAAAACAAAATTTTCCAGGGCGCTGCCCTGGACCCCATAGAGTTGGGTTACCTGCACCCTTCAAACCCCCTGTGACTCCCCCTGCTACGCAATCATAGTAATGAAAGGGGGGGCTCCGCCCCCCTTCTAACCCCCTGATTAACTACGTGGGCTAGTTGTGGAAAGAATATAACACAACCCAACATTCTCCCACTTGTCGTTTTCTTTCCACAGGGAGCCACAAGAGAGCTTAGTCATTTATCAAACCCTGCAATGCCCATTGTTTCTCTACACCAAGAGAACTTCTCAGAGCTCACATATTTTTTCAATGCATCTGCAGTATTCTTCAAAGTGTTCACATTTACCAGCAACACCTTTTTGTCTTCTATCATATCCCTCACAAAGTGATAATGAGCATTAATGTGCTTTGTCTATGAATGATATGTAGGGTTCCTTACCAAGAAAATTTCACTTTGGCTATCACGTTCTATTCTTATAGCTCCCTGTACTAACCCCACACTTGAACACAATCTTTTAACCAAAATACTTCCTTGCTTGCATGAATGGTTGCAAGTATTCTACCTCTGTAGTTGATAGTGCCACTATAGATTGTTTCTTACTCATTGAACTAACTACACCTCCAAATAGGTTAAACACATACCCACTTGTAGATCTTCTCTGATCCAAATCTCCAGCCCAATCTGCATCAACAAAGCCACGAATATCCAACACTCTGTCCAATCCTGGTCTTCCTTGGTAGCACAGACCATAATCACTAGTGCCACACAAATACCTGAAAACCCGCTTCACTGCTGTCCAATGCTCAGTTCCTGTTTTTGACATAAACCTGCTCAATACTCCCACTGCATGTGCAATGTCTGGTCTAGTACAGACCATTGCATACATCAAGCTACCGACTGCACTTGCATATGGAACACGGGACATGTCCTCTTCCTCTTCTTGTGTCTTGGGACATTGTCCAATAGATAGCCTCACACCTACAGGAATAGGAACCTTCATTGGTTTACTATCCTGCATATTAAACCTCTGCAGTATTATCTCGACATACTTCCTCTGGTTTAACTAGAGCTTGCTCTTTGTCCGATCTCTTTTAATTTCCATGCCCAAAATATAGTTTGCAGCACTAAGATCTTTCATGTCGAAGTTGGAGGACAATTGGGTCTTCAAATCCTGGATAATTTCTTTGTCATTTCCAACTAGCAACATATCATCCACATACAAGACCAGATAAATAACACGGTCATCAATTAATTTAAAATACACACAATGATCTACCTTGCTTCTGGTGAAGCCAAGTCCCCGTATAAATGTATCAAATTTCTAATACCACATCTTTGGTGACTGTTTTAACCCATACAAAGACTTCTTTAACTTGCATACCAGTTCTTTCTTACCCTTCAACGCAAAGCCTTCAGGTTGCTTCATGTATATTTCCTCTTCCAGATCCCTGTGAAGAAATGTTGTCTTCACATCCATTTGTTCTACCTCAAAATCAAAAGCATCAACAACAGATAAAAGTAATCTAATAGAAGTTACCTTGGCAACAGGAGAAAAAATATCACCAAAGTCAATTCTCGGCACCTAGGAATAGCCTTTTGCTACCAATCAAGCTTTGTATTTCTCCACCTTCCCTTCTGTATTTGTCTTCTTCTTAAACACCCATTTGCTGCCAATGGGTTTCCTTCTAGCCAGCAACTCCACCAGATCCCAAGCCTCATTTTTGTGCAAAGATGCCATTTCATCAACCATGGCCTCCTTCTAGAGTTTTCCATCCTCTGAATCTACTACCTCCTTCACAGTTTTGGGATCATCATGAGTAATAGATAAAGATAATTTTGAACAGAAATCAGATGGACTATACCTTTCTGGAAGCCTTCTTTCTCGAACTGATCTTCTCACACCCAGAGTTTGTGGCTCTTCATCCTCTGATTCCTCCTCTATTGTAGACTCTGATTCTTCCTCCTTTAGCTCAAAGTCTATCTTCTCAGGTTCCTTTGGTTGGACTTCATGTTTAATAACATATTTCACCTCTCTGAACACCACATCTCAGCTGTACACAACCTTCCTTGTTACTGGATTCCAAAGCTTATAATCCTTTAAACCATCCTTATACCGAATAAAGATGCACTTTTCAAATTTACTATCCAACTTGGTTCGTTTCTCCTTTGGAACATGTACATATGCATCACATCCAAATACTCTCAGATGTGAAAGAGAGGGTTTCTTACTAGGCCATACCTCTTGTGGAGTCTTATCCCCCAACGCTGATGAAGGTGATCTGTTGACCAGGTAACATGTTGTCTCCACCGCCTCTGCCCAGAATTCCCATCCTAACCCAGCACCGCTAGGCATGCTTCTTGCCCTTTCCATCAACATCTTGTTCATTCTTTCTGCAACTCCATTTTTCTTAGGTGTGTATGGAGTAGTCTTCTGTCATGCTATGCCACACTTCTTACAAAATTCTTCAGATTCCTTACTGCAAAACTCTCCACCATTATTTGTCCTCAACACCTTTATCTTCTTCTTTGTCTGGTTTTCCACCAGACCCTTAAATTCTTTAAACTTGTCAAAGACTTCAAATTTCTTCTTAAGGAAATATATCCATGTATTCCTTGAGAAGTCATCTATAAGTGATACATAGTACACAGACTTACCTAGTGATGGAACCTTCACAGGTCCAAACACATCACCGTGCACAAGCTCTAATATATGTTTTTCCCTCTTACAACTAGAGGGGAAACTCACCCGATTCTACTTCCCATATACACAATTTTTACAGAAATCAAAATCCATAGAGCTATTACTCATACCTTCTACCATACCTTTACCATGAAGTATTCGATGGCTCTTCTCTCCAATATGTCCAAGCCCTTGATTCCACAATATGGTCTTCTCTCTAGAGACCACTAGATTTTATTCTCCACTTTTAGGAACCATGGAACTGTTGCACCCATCAATAACAGTGATACCTTGCAGCTTGTATAGAGTTCCAATTCGAACTCCACGAATAAATACCAATGCCCCTCGAACCAACTTGCAGGTATTATTCTCAAACATTTTTTTTACACCTACATCATCCAGCTTGCTTACAAAAATTAGATTTCTGGCTAATGCAGGAATATGCAAAACACCCTGAAGTGTTCTAACCCTTCCACCTTGCAACTTCAACTTTACTTCTCTACGACCAACGATTCTAGCCTTCCTGTCATCCCCCAAGAAGACATCACCACCATCATATTTCTCATACTCGCAGAACAACTCTCTATGGGGAGTGAAGTGAAAGGATGCACCTGAGTCAATCAACCATGCCTCATGATTTACATGTGTACTTGAAG
>APFE030512700.1:16064-31572 GCA_000404065.3 Pinus taeda
TGAGGTGTATATGGAGTAGTCTTTTGCCGTGCTATACCACACTTCTTACAAAATTCTTCAAAATCCTTGCTGCAGAATTCTCTACCATTATCTGTCCTCAACACCTTTATCTTCTTCTCTGTCTGATTTTCCACCAGAGCCTTAAATTCTTTAAACCTGTCAAAGACTTCAGATTTCTTCTTAAGGAAATATATCCATGTATTCCTTGAGAAGTCATCTATAAATGATACATAGTACACAGACTTACCCAGTGATGGAACTTTCACAGGTCCAAACACATCACTGTGCACAAGCTCTAATATATGTTTCGTCCTCTTACCACCAGAGGGGAAACTCACCTGATTCTGCTTCCCATATACACAATTTTCACAGAAATCAAAATCCAGAGAGCTATTACTCATACCTTCTACCATACCTTTACCATGAAGTATTCGAAGGCCCTTCTCTCCAATATGTCCAAGCCTTTGATGCCACAGCATGGTCTTCTCTCCAGAGACCACTAGATTTTTCTGCTCCATTTTCAGGAACCATAGAACTATTGCACCCATCAACAACAGTACTACCTTGCAGCTTGTATAGAGTTCCAATCTGAACTCCCCGCATCAATACCAGTGCTCCTCAAACCATCTTGCATGTATCCTTCTCGAACACTGTCCTTACACCTGCATCATCCAACTTGCTTACAGAAATCAGATTTCTAGCCAGTGCAGGAATATGCAGAACACCCAGAAGGGTTCTAACCCTTCCACCTTGCAACTTCAACTTTACTTTTCCACGACCAATGATTCTAGCCTTCCTATCATCCCCTAAGAAGACATTACCACCATTGTATTTCGCATACTCACAGAACCACTCTCTATGGGGAGTGAAGTGAAAGGATGCACCTGAGTCAATTAACCATGCCTCATGATCTACATGTGTACTTGAAGAAGCCAAGTACACATCCCCACATTCATCTGAGGTGGTTTTCGCCTCTCAGAAGGAGCATGATCAAATCCCTTTCCTTTGTCAGGAGATTTAGATTTACAGTCCCTTTTGTAGTGCCCTTCCTTTCAGCATTTCCAGTACACCACCTTTACAGGTTTTCCTTGAGATTTAGATCTCCCACTCGATGACTTATTTTTGTTTCTATTCGGGGACTATCCTCGTACAGACAAGGCATCACCATTCTAGATCTCCATATTTTTCCATCTCATCTCCTCCATCAACAAGGATGAGACTATTTCATTAAACTTCAAGGCAGTAGCATTGCTACCTATTGCAATAACTAGACTATCCCACGAATCTAGTAGAGATCACAACAAACTAATGCACTTATCTTCATCTAAAATTTTGATATCAACAAATGATAACTGACTTACCACAATATTCAATGCATTCAGATGCTTTGTCACCAACTCTCCATCTTTCATCCGTAGGTTATATAGATTTTTCCATAGGAACAGTTTATTCACCAAAGACTTAGATTCGTACAAGGTCCCTAACTTGTCCCACAAAGCCTTCATCATAGCTTCCCCTGATACATTCAACAATACTGAGTCTGAGACACACAATCGTATTGTGCTCTTTGCTTTCTGATCCAAATTCTTCCATTCTTCGTCAGACACTCCCGTTGGTTTAGTACTCGAATCTACTGTGATCCATTGATCTTTATCCACCAACAGATCCTCCACCTTGATTTTCCACAACTCAAAAATCTGACCATTAAATTTCTCAATCTCTATCTTTCCACTACTCGCCATCTTCTTTCACTACCAGAATCAACCCCGCAGATCTCCCACTGAGCAGGGTCTACCATAAGCTCGAGCAAAACCCCTCAGCACCAAAGGCGTCCCCTTGAAGCCAAAACAACTCTAATACCAAATGTAGGTTTTAACCCTATATAGAAATTACTTGCATATGAATTCTAAAACGCAGAAAATAAACAATGTGAGAGCATAACACATAAAACACATATACACAAAGATTTTCCTTTGGATCCCAAAACTGGGACTACCAGCTTGATTTTTCATTATATTCCTTTCACTGTTACAATGCATATTTATACATGCCGAAGCATTCAATACCATGGACCAAAAACCATCGTGTCTAAAACCATGTGCAAAAAATCATGCACACCATAGGTAGGTCCACCCAACCTAATATGGGGTCCAAAAACAAAAACTTTCGGGACGCTGTCCTGGACCCCTTACAGTGGGGTTACATGCATTCTTCAAACCCCCTGTGACTCCCCCCACTACGCAATCGATGCAATGAAGGGGGGGCTCTGCACCCCTTCTAACCCCCTGGTGAAACGTGGGATAGTCGTTGAAATAATATAACACAACCCAACAGATCCACTGCTAGCAGTTTTGGAAAGCACCTTGGTGAAGCCACTATAGGATTGTAAGAATTTATTCTTTTCCAGTGATCATGGATAATACCTGGCGAAGTCACTTGCTTCACTTCCCTATGCCGGAAGTCTTTCTCTTCTTTCACCCTTTATTTATTTATTGAATAGGATTGTGCTTCAGTAATTATTTTCAATGGGTGGAAGAGAAATCTTGACTTATTGAGAGCATGAGAGTTTTCCCTTTCATAGAAGTATTTATATAACCTATGATATTGGTTTGCTTGCTAATCGATTTTTCCCTTACCTTTCTCTACTCAATTGGATCGGAAAGAAAAAACATTATTTACTTACACTACCGAGTTGAGGAACGAGGACCCCAGAATAGATACGGACTTTATAGATCAACCAAAGTCTTTTCATTCGAGTGGATCATATTTCCCATTCAGACAACATTGACTTTAAAGATATGTAAACCCAAGATAGAGAAGAAGTAACAAATAAGACAGGAAATGTTCGTCATCACAATTTTTGTTTTGAAGTTTTTCCATGTTGTATTTTGAGCCAACAAGAGCATCTTTCATGCAAAGCCTTATTGAACAAAAAAAACGGAAATACATGAAAAAGAAATAAAACAAAACTGAATAACAAAGAAAAGGGAGGTGGAACATGAAACAACATGCAAAATATACAAGAAGAAAATAAACAAATGCAAGGATACGATGGGTGAAATATGGAAGGTGGATGCAATGCAAGGGAAACCAAATGCAACTAAGCCTACTCCTAACCTAATCAGCTAGAAGGTCACGGCTAAGTATAATGATATTTCCAATGTAGCGATCATCGTTCCCGACATGCAAACACATAGATACGAAAAATTAAAAGTAATATAAAACAATGTGAAATAGGAAAGATAAGAACTTTGAAAACTTGCACAACTGACTGAAGATCTTGTGTATTAGCAAAATAATTTTCCATACTAATTGGTTTGATCTGATTTCAAACTTTACCTTGTTGTTTATAATTTCAATTATACAAACCTTCCAGGCTACTTGTGAATACACATTCATCTACACTCTAAATTCTTGCAAACATAAAAAATGATTGAAACTTGTTATTTTCATAGGAGCTTGCCAAGTAGGATTTCTCTAACCATTCAATGATTGGATCTTGATATTCAAAATAACCAATTTGAGGGCCCTGGGACTTATCGAAAAATGGATTTTCAATTAATTCATTCGAATCATAATGAGAATCTCTGGTGTTATGATCAGATTGGTTAATTAACATACAAGGTTCTCGATTCTTTATCGGTTCCCTTTGTATCCAGTTACATGAAATGTCAACAATAAGAAAGCTTAGGGCATTCAATACAATTATTGACATTGTGAATCCAAGAAACTGATCAAGACAATGAGTTGACAAAATATTAGAAACATGTGTCAAATAAAGCCTAGTAGTAACACAAAGTCTTTTGTCGGTTAAATTGTTGAAGTAATTGCAATTACTCTAGAAAAGGAAATGTTCCATGGAGATGATTAGCTTCATGATATTCATAAAAGAGATGAAAATATTATCGGATTCAGAAGGTTCTAACAAACAGGAATAATCCAACACAAAATGACCCTTATCTTGATCATCAAAATGACAGGCCTTGTAAGGATTGGAGAAATATGTTCTCTCCAACCTTCAATTTGGCTCAAGGGGTTGACATGAAAAGGGACTAACCAAAGAAGAGCCATGCATTTGATCAGAAATTCTATCTTAAAGATTCACTTGAAAATATTTAAATTCCTTTAAGAATGAACTCATAACCAGTGGATGAATGTTAAAGAAATAATTATGTGTGAAAATATGGATATAGATTAGTTCGGGGATCAAAATAGGATTGTGAGGACTTGACATAACCATTAGTAGGAGCTAAAGTGCCTCGACTTCCTAGCAGGTCTTATAACTTTTTGATGGTGTATCATCAAATTTGGGTGGCTTAGAAACATCAACAGGTAGACATGCACCACTATCAACAAATGTATCAATGAAAACACTTCTAATTCCATTAGTTTGATCAAACTTAATATTAAACACATCAAATTCATGATGCATATAAAATTGAAATACATCGATTGGAAAAATCCCTTGATTATTTAGGGTTGGAACATCTTCCTCCTGAATTACAAAATATTTACAGTTGAACAAATCATGAATAATAGATTCAAACTTTTCATCCTTTGATTGTAGTATCACACAATCACGTACCTGATTGCAACCATGATCATCTAGATAAAGATCGAAAGAATTTAGGGGGGATGATGGCGTGAAAAACTTATCAAACATATATGGGTACAATGAATAGTGTGCTAGAGGTGAAGAAGGATTGAAAGACTTAGGAGGAAGAGAAACACTTGTACTTAAATCAAATTAAACTTGAAAGAACAATGGATCAATATCATAATAATGATCAAAGATAGACATACCAATATGACACTCAGATTGACCAAGATATCCCAAATATTCAAAAACAGGAAAACTTACCACTTCATATTGTTCGTCCAAGGATGTATGAATTAAAGAAGATTCATGATCATTATGAATTAAAAGAGCATCCCAATTCACAAATCGAGATTGTAAATTATGAGAAATGGATTCTGAATTGATACCTTGCAAATCCAAGCCCTCAAAAAAAGAGGAGATATCATCTGATATACTTGAATATTCACCACCAAATGTGTTAATGGAAAAAGTTATATCATGAGGATGGTTACCCAAAGTAACAACTTGGATGTGAGTTTAAAATTCATTTAAAAGGTTATCAAAATTAAAAGATTGGAGATCAGCTAAAAAGGCAATATTATCATCTTAAAAGAGGGAGGAAAGATAATACATATCTTCAACACTTTTCTCCTCTGCATGTGAAATACTACCACCTCATTTTTTATTATCGCTTGAAATAATAAGTGAAACATCATTATGAGTTGAAGTAAGTGAAACAAGTGGATCATGAAGAAAGGAATCATGAAACATATGTGGTAGAGGTTTTGAAGTATCCCCAGAGACAATCTAGTTTTCATTTGGAACATATTCAATATTGGACTTGTGTGCATTAATATGATCTTGAAAACCAAGGAATCAACTTTCACTTTGGAATCCATATAATTACTAAACCATTCCAATTTTTCCTCAGTGGGATGTGGATCATAAGAATTGGATGGATGTTGAATGGACATATTAACAATTCAATTTTCATAATTTCAGACTTTAGAATCATCATCAGGGGGAATGCAAATTGGTACTAGAAAAGGAGGAGGACAAGGAAAAAAAGGAATGCTAGGTTCCTCCTCAGAAGATTGAGGTATCCCATGGTTTGAAAACGTTGGTGGGGGGGGGGGGAAATCATACGAGGGTTTGGATTCAAAAGATATGAAAGAGAGTAGAATAAAATTCTAAAATTTTCCCATAATGAAATCTGAATCATAACTCGCTAAGGAAATTTAGAGAAAAGGTAAATAAACCTATTAATAAATTCCTTTGCAAATTCACTAGGTTCCATTCTAAGAAAAAAATGATATCACATACATATTGATAATCATACCTCTTAAGGCTCCATAAATCTCCTTAACAAGTATCTCGATTGAATGGATGAAAGAAGCAAGTAATGTATGACACCATTTCTTAACTCAACCTTCAAATGAGAGGGTGAACAACATGCCCATGGCATATATACAATGTATTCCATTAGAAAGACAAAAATGCATAAATTGAAAGAAGTGTTCAAGGATAGTTAGTTCACTCTTACCCTCAAACTTAAATTGAGACAAGTCATGAATGATTTCCATAGGGATGGTAAAATCAAGCTCTTTAGGAAAACATATTAGGATTATTATTTATGAAAGAGCTACTTAAGATAAGAGATTCAAAACATACTCAATGGACACAACATCTATCCCTCCTTCTAGCACCATAATGTTAACAATATTTGATACCGCCAACATATAGGGGGTCTCCCTAATGTGAAGTTCCAATTAGATCTCATGCTCTTTAGAGTAGGAGCGCCATCTAGAGTATTAGGCCAACCATTCTAACGTAAGTTTCATCTTGGTTTCTATTGTAACACAATCTGGCCCTGCTAAAAGGTCAAATATTTTAAAAGAAAACTCCATTACATGATTAAATTTGCAAAGTTTGATGGAAACTATCAATATTTATTAGCAGCTCTACAAAGGTAAGACATATGGGTTTTCTGCAAAATATATTTTTATGAGAGCCATTTAAATATGTTTTCAACAAGAAATGGTTTTTGTGTATTCACATAAAGATACTAGGAAAAATGCATGGATTTTGGTTGAATTTGCCTAAAGGAATGATGAGGTTGGTTCCTTTTCAAATGAAACACACCCCTAGTATGGAATAAAAAAAATGAGGTGCATCAATCCAGAGATTGAGAACTTATTGAATTGTTCTAGTCTAGTTTGAGCCTCCATTATGTTGGGATGTTGTGTGCATATTATAGACTTACAGAGAATTTTTTCTGGAGGAGTGCTAAAAGTGCTTGTATGAACAACAACTTTAGCATGAGACGTTAAATTACTTGCACATACAATTATCATAAACGGAACACAATTGTATGATCCAAAAGCTGGAAGGCCTCAATTTGAAAAAGGTGGTGAAGGAATCATCATTACTACGAACAACAAGTTTGCACACTATTTGCATTTATTGACAAGTCAGTTTCCAATTGAGAGTTAATTTATAAGCTTCTAGAAAGACAATATAAATGCAAGCTGGCCCTAAGGAAAGGTATGGGAAAATTTCTATTTTGATTCAGGCATATATGTCATGTGGACAATTTCAAATCAATAGATTTGGCCTCATCAACATCCTCTTAGGAAATTTGAGAAGGATATCTCTCTGGAGATATTGAGAAAACTTGAAGATAAGGATGCTCATTTAGACCATACCTATGAAGTGGAGGAAAATGAAATTATTGCTTTGATTTTCTATTTTCCTGGTGGAAAAATTATTAAGCAGTGTTTGAATTCGTCTGGAAGGATCGTTTTCATGGTGTTGTTGAGCGTTGGTAAGAATCCACGACCTAAATGCATATTGTTGGGGATGTATGGAAGATATATCTATGTATTCAAATCAGTGAATTTTATTTTACAAATCCAAGCAATGATTTGAGGCAAAGACAAAAGTTTTCAAATACAACAATAGTGAATTAAGACTGGCACACATACAATGAACAACGTACAAGAGGAAACCACAGTCAAAAGGGAGTATATGTTATTAGCACTCAATGTATCAGATATTAATGGAGCCCGAATTTTAGAATGACTATGGATGGAGTCTTGCAGTAGACAGATATGACTACCCTATGTTGAAAGAGCTTGACATTGGCATAGTCTATGTCAACCTTAACAGAGGAGCGATGATTTACCCTCGTTTCAAGCCCTATGCGACAGAGTATGGAATCATGATGAGGGGTGAAGGAAGAATTAAAAATGCATTTCCAATCATAACAAATCCCATGCATGTCAGAGTTAGTGTTGGGGATGTATTTTGGGTCCCTCAGTATTACCCTAATTTCTAGATTTCCACTAGGAGCAGTCTCATGGAATTATTTGGATTCACATCCTCTTCCTCAAAAGACCATCCACAGTTCTTTGCAGGGAAAAATTCTCGGTGAGAAAATATTTAGGGAGTTCATCGAAATACAAAGGTGATATATGAAAGAAGTCAAAGAAGTGAAAATAAGAAAGGAGCATCTTGTAGGGTGTGAATTTTTCCATGATTCATCTTTTTCTCACAGAGAAGCTGCAAAAACTATTGATGTAACTGCTACAAATTCATCAAGCTTGTTGCCACCCTTAAGTTCTCCATAATAGCGCATCTATATAAGGATGATATCATTTTCCAGAGTAAGAGCATCCAAGAATAAGGAAGTGGAAAGATATGTGATTCAGGAACAATGAAGAGGTTTCAAGTTCACATAAAACTTGTAAAATAGAGAAAGTAAAATTTAACTCGGGATGGACTCTCGGTACATTAGATATCTCTTTGAGTTCCACAGAAAAGTTAACTTATTCATGTGCTACATCCAAGATTTCCCTCAATGATTCACCATGTTAGTGGTTAGAGATTGGTATGGGAAAAAGAAGAGTACGAGATTCTAAAAATGTTAGTGAAATGGAGAGAATGAAGGAGATGGAATTTGATAGTTTGAGACCTAAGGATGGGGATACAGATCAAGAAAGAAGATTACATGAAAAATACAGTGAGAATAGATGGGTTATTTTAGTTCAAGGAGAGAAAGAAATGAGTCTTTCATCAAGTAAATAGTAAGATTACATCAACCATAAATCAGAGCATTGTAGGGATGGTAGGCTTGAAAGGTAACGTTCTCATATTTCACATGCTTATTCACCACCTGGAGATGGAGTACAATCGCACTCTAAAAAATTGCAGATATATAGTTTGATTAGCAAAATATTCAGATCAAGTGTCATGATTAAGACCTCATTAATCACCAATAATCAAAGCCATTATTTTTATAATGGAATAATCCCACCAAAATAGGCTTATAAATGATGCCTTGTATCTAAGCAAGACGATAGATCTATCGACACCGAGGTTTTCAACGGATAGCTTACCATGGAAGGCTTGGTTTCTTTCAGTTATTGGAAAAGAATATTATCCTATGATCACTGGCAAATAGTCAAGGATCTGAAGAAGCAGTGTTCAACAAGACTTTGTGCTTTCTGGGATTAATGATTAGAAGTATACCACTGTTATCGAAAATTTTGACTTGAAGCATGTGCCACTACAAATAAGGAGTTGATATCTAAGACAAATATATGGCCCAAAATTCCTTTTACCCAAATATCATAGAGTCATGGGAAGACAAACTATTTGAAGTTTAAGCCAAAGTGTGGTCCCGGGAAGCAATGTTTCAAAACTACTTGTAAAGAGATCAACAGTCAATATCCATTATCACATCACTTCCTCTCTATTCCATAAACCACCGGAGGTGTTCCCATAGGCTGCTTGACATCTTTAATAACTATATATGGTTTTTCACCATATGCATGATGAAGAGTATTAGGGCCCACACACATATTTTCTATTCCATTGCTCATATACACACTTTATAGTCAAAAGCCTGACTTCATATATTTTTAATATGTAAGAGGATGGGGTAATATTTTTAGATAATGGAAATAAATATTATATATATAATATTTTATAGGTTTTTGTTTTATTTCTAAATATTTAAAAAGAGAGGGAAGTTGAATAGTTGTTCCCAAACTCAGTTCTTCAAACCGATTAAGACAGTTAGTTAGTTAGGCTAGGGGCATGGATATAATTCGGAAACCAACTTCTTGTAGATGTTTGGAGCCCATATCTCCATGATTGATACTGTAATCATAAAAATCTCTTTGAAATCTGAAGATTACATTGGAGTTTGATTCTAGCTTTGGGAGTCATAATTATGTTTTCTTCTCTTTTTTTCATCTCTCATGAATGTTTTTCCTTTGTTAGTGTGAGTGTAATGAATCTTCTACTTTATTTTATTCAAAAACTTTACTAATGTTGTCTTTCAGTAGAGAGTACTTACAAAACCTAATTAAAGAAGCCTTAAAAGGCACTCCACCACACTGTAAATTCATCCATATCTTCTCAATATTTTAGTATTATTTCTATAGTAGTTATGCTCATATTCTTAATTTTCTTTGTGTAAAATATATTATATTTATCTTCTTAAAACCTCTCCTTTTGTCCATCACTTTGCAACTCTCACAGTTCTTCTAGCCAATATGTTTTGGAAGACTAGGATTTCAGAACTAGAAGTTTTGGTTGGAATCCCTCATGGTCTGTCACTCTGGACACTAATTTTAAAAATTTTCCTTCAACCTTAATATGTCTGGGGCACTGGTTCCCCCACAGCTAGGAACTGTCTCTGAGAGTTACAAGATATTTTGGTGAATTTTTCGGGGAACAGATTAGAAATTTCTTCCCCGGGTGATATAGCATTATTCAACACTCTTATAGTTATGATGCTCTTACATGGTCTTAGGCATCCTTTTCCCATTCATACTTGGTAATTTATTAAAAAAAAAAAATTAATTCCATAGGCAACATTGCCCTTATAAAAGTGTGTATACACGTAGGTACCATAATACCAAACTAGGGTACATAATTTAAAATATGAAAAAAAAATATCTCCTATTCATTGGGCGATGTTTATGGGTTTTGTTGAAATCCCACCAGAAGCTCATGGCCTAACTGAATCAACGGATTTCTTGTGGTATTTATACACCTCATGGGAAGGCTTAAGACATAGATGGAGATAGGATATCAACATTATAGTCCTTTTCTCCCCAGATCAAGTTTGATTTTCCGTGTGCCTCCTCCACTCCCAATCATAGGAAAACCTTGTTTCCTTGCAGAGATGTTCATCTTCCATTATATGATATCCTTTTTCACATGTTGAGAGGTGATCTTTGAGGCTTGGGATGGATGGATCTAGAGGAAGGTTTGTTGGTTCCGTGGTTGAATCAAGTTGTATTCTTCCACTCATATTTGCTAATATCATTAAAGAAGCTCTATCTTGTTCTTGAAATGTTGTGATCTCATGTTTTTTATAATTCATGTCTAATATATCATGGTTTATATATCTATACTTAATGATCTAACATGTTTATTATGCACATTCTTTGAACTACATTCTATGGATATGCTTCTCTGGCTTGTGTTGCAGGTCTGAACACTTTGGAGGAAGCAGAGGGCTTGGACCCTATGGGATGACATCAAATGTAGGACTTCCAGTATTCTTCACAAACCCAACTCTAGCAGTTTTCATAGTTTTCTTGCTTGAATGAGGGCTTCTTGTTGATAGTATGCCTTCGATATGTTGAGGTTGTCAACCCTTTGTTAGGTCCCTATACTACTAGTGTAACCTCTTATTGTTATTAGTACGACCCCTTATTATATTGTTGTGCCCATGTAATCCCCATATTGTTATTATTGTGACCCGTAGAAGCCCACTATTGTTATTATTGTGACCCGTAGAAGCCCACTATTGTTATTATTGTTCCCTTACATTATTATTGTTATGTTGACTCTGATTATATTATGACCCCTTAGACTCTTATATATGGAAAGGAGGTCTTGTCATTTGAATCATCCAAGAATTATTCATTTGTGTAATGTAAAGGAGGTTTCCCCCTCGAAGAGGCTAATTTCTAATGCGCTGATCTATCTTTTATATCTTTTGTGAGTTGGTTTCATAACATTTGGTATCGGAGCTTTGGATTCTAAGGTTTCGCTGCTCCAAAAAGGTCATCATGGAATTTTCGCTATAACTATTTTTCTGCGATGTTTCAGAAGCTAAAAAACAAACCCATTTGAGACGAAATTGTACTGAAGTTCGCAGCTAAATTTCAGATCTTGTCTCGCTATATTTTCGGTGATATGATCTGAGGAAGTTAGGGTTGTTTCAAACTCCAGAATTTCATCTAAAAGAGGTCATCATGGAAGTTTCGCTATAACTTGTTTGCTACGAAGTTTCAGAAGCTAAAAAAAAAAAAAACCCATTTGAGAAGAAATCAGTCTAAATCTCAGATCCAAATTTCAGATCTTGTCTCGCTATATTTTCAGATATATGATCTGAGGAAGTCAAGATTTTTCAGACTCCCAAATTACATCTTAAGCACGTGACCTTGGGAAAATCGTCATAACTTTCTCTTTGAGCATCAAATTGAAATTTAGTAAGAATTTATAGAAAGAGGACGGACTGTAGTTTCCTTTTTATAATTTTCAGATTCAAAGGTCAAAATAGTGACACATGGCACTTCATACAAATTCACTCTTCTAAAAAGGTATATAATTAGTTCATCTTGGGAGATTGTGCATACCTATTTCTTGGAGAATCCAATTTCGATCAAACTGATGGCATTGGAAAGAGGACACATATGGCTACTATAGGTCATGATTTTAGAATTGGAATATCCAAAATTACAGAGTTACAGTCATTTCAAGATCGAGCTCCTAAAATCAAGAAAAGGAAATATGAGGAAGTTTGATGGCAAGGATCCAGTAAATTGGATATTACAGATGGAGAAATATTTTGATCTACATGAGGTGCAACTATTACAAAAGGTACGTATTGCATCTTCATATTTAGAACCAGATCAATTTTTATGGTATAAAGGGTTGTGTTCTCGTAAAGCACTTGTCACTTGGTCAATTTTCACAAAAGAAATGATAGCACATTATGAGTATACAAAGAGTAACACCTTCTTTAGCCAACTGATAAATCTCAAACAAAAGGGTTCAATGGCAGAGCACATTGAGGATTTCAAAAAATTGAATATAAGGGTAAATGATATTCCAGAGAAGAAAAGGATTGATGTCTTCATAGGGACTTTAAAGGATAACATTCAACATGAGGTTCGTCTTTGGGAATCTGATTCATTGGAGAAGGAATTCAGGTTGGCAAGAAAAATTGGAAGTGGAATTATGGAAAAAAGGAATCCTACCACTCACAACTATAAATATGGAAGTTTTTTTTCTTCTATCCTCCTACAACCTACAAGGCTTACATGACAACAATTGGAAGAAAAAGGAGAAAAAGGACTTTGTTACATTTGTGATAGCAAATACACTAAAGGTCATAAGTGTGCTGAGAAGAAATTATTTTACATGGATTGTGAAGAGGAGGAAGAAAAGGATCAAGAAACATCAAAAGAAAAGGATATACACCAAGAATCAACCCCAGATAAAGAATAAATGAATCTGAACATATCTTGTAAATCATTGGAAATAATTACCACTCCTCAAACTCTCAAGATAGAAGGACATATCAAGAAGAAAAATGTTCAAGAAGTGAAAGATCACATCAAGAAAGAAGAAATGAATTTGATCATATCTTGTAATGCATTGGCTGGAATTACGACTCCTCAAACTATCAAGATAGAAGGAAATATCAAGAAGAAAAAGGTAATAGTGTTGATTGATTTGGGAAGTACGCATAATTTTATTCATTATAAGATATCCAAGGAATTGAACTACTTCCTATATCGAGCACCAGAGTGTCAAGTGATGGTTGCAAGTGGAGGAACCATAAATTTCTCTGGAAAGTGCCATAATATCAAGTTATTCATGGGAGAATATGTATTGAATAGCCCAATGCTTTCCATTCCAATGGGTAGTGTTGATGTTGTACTAAGAGTCCAATGGCTATAATCCCTGGGTACAATAGCTTTTAATTTTCAAGAACTTTTCATGAAATTTTATTTGGAAGGAAAGGAAGTTGAATTAAGGGGTATCATAGGGAAACTACAAAAGATAATCAGCTCTAACAGACTGATAAAGCTTCTAAAGAAAGGAAAACGAGGTGTAATTGCACAATTATGTTTGCTAGAGGTTCCCACACCGAAATCAACTATTTCTCGAGATCTCCAAAAAGTCTTGGACAATCATTCCAAGGTATTGGAGACTCCCAAAGGCCTCGCACCTATTCATGATCATGATCGTTCTATTCATTCCATTCTAGGAAGTGTTCCTCCAAACATTAGGCTTTACAGATATCCCCATGCCCAAAAGAGTGAAATTGAATGTATGGTTGCAGAAATGCTAGAGGCTGGTATAATTCAACCTAATCAAAGTTATTTCTCTGCTCCAATAGTATTGATGCACAACAAGGATGGGTCATGGCGCATGTGTCCGGATTATAGGGAGCTCAACAAGGTCAATAGTAAAGATAAATTTCCCATCCATGTCATTGATGAATTATTGGAAGAATTGCATGGACCAATTTACTTCACCAAGTTGGATCTTCATTTAGGATATCATCAAATTAGAATGAATACTAAAGACATTCTGAAAACAACATTTAGAAATCATGAGGGTCATTATGAATTTTTGGTCATGCATTTTGGCCTTACAGATGCACCTTCTACATTTCAAGGTTTGATGAATTCGATTTTCAAACCCTTCCTTAGAAAATTTTTGCTAGTATTTTTTTATGATATACTAATCTACAGCAAGTCTTGGAAGGATCATGTTCAACATGTTAACAAGGTGCTCAAACTATTGGAGGAGAAACAATTATATGAAAAAAGCTCCAAATGTTTCTTTGGAGTACAAGAGTTGGAGTATATGGGTCATATTGTATCTCATGAAGGTGTTAAGGTAGACCCTAGCAAAAATAAAGCCATTAAGGAATGGAAATTCCCCACGTCCATAAAGCATCTGTGAGGATTTCTCAGGTTGATAGGGAATTATCGCAAGTCTTTAAGAATTATGGGAGAATAGCAGCACCTCTAACAATATTATTGAAGAAATATGCATTTTCATGGACTCCATAAGCAACAAAGGCCTTCGAACATCTTATAGAGGCAATGTGCCAAGCACTGGTCTTAGCTACGTTGAACTTCACAAAAACCTTTATTATGGAATGTGATGCTTCAGGAAATGGAATTGGTGCTATTTTAATGCAAGATGAAAGACCCATTGCTTTTGAAAGTCATCCAATCAAAGGAAAGTATTTACACAAAGCTATGTATGAGAAGGAAATGTTGGCAATACTACATGCACTTAAGAAATGGAAACCCTACCTAATGGGAAGACACTTCAAGATAAAAACAGATCATGATAGTCTTAAATACTTTTTAGAACAAAGATTATCCTTTGAAGAGAAACAAAAATGGGTCACAAAAATGTTGGCTTATGGCTTTGAAATCATCTACAAAAAGGGGAATAAAAATGTTGTGGAAGATGCACTCTCAAGAAAGGATGAGGATGTGGAAGCATTGTTGAGTGCCATTCCTATTATCTAGCTAATAATGACAAAGAAGTGTGGGCACTCATTTGAAAGTTACAACAAGATCCTAGTACATCTAATGCATTTAGCTGGAAAAACGATTTGTTATGGTACAAAGATCTCTTATACCTGTGTAAGAATTCCCAACTCAAACAAAAAATTCTTATGGAATTACACACTTCTCCCTTAGGAGGGCACTTAGGATTTTTAAAAACTTACTGCAGGGTTAAGAAGGAATTTTTTTTGGATTGCCTTAAATCAGATATTCAAAAGTTTGTGGTAGAATGTTTGGTTTTCCAACAAAATAAAGTTGAAACAATTAAGACCCCAGGTCTATTACAACCTTTACCCATTCCAAG